>BHFT01022687.1:0-32542 GCA_004320025.1 Laticauda laticaudata
ATAGATAGATAGATAGATAGATAGATAGATAGATAGATAGATAGATAGATAGATGATAGATAGATAGATAGGATGGGTTAGAAAAAGGGGGAAATTTTTAGAATAGACAAACAGACCAAGCTGATCTTTGGCTTAGCAATGGAGAAATGGATTTTGACATATTTACTGGAGCATCGACATGAGGAAGTGAAAGACATTATATATAGCAAGGGGTTTTTCTACCCTGATGAGAAATGATGGCTGTGAAAATTTTCAATGTCCCAAAAGGAATTGGCACTACAGGCGTTCTTCCTGAGGATAACTCAAACCTCAGTTCCACTCTCCACAAGATGTTCTTCAAGAATAAAAGGTGATTCTAAACACCGTTTTCTCAACTCACGTTTTATGTCATTGGTCTCATAGATGAGTCCTAATGGACTATGGCAGAGTTTCATGAAATACAAGATTCTATACTTCAGAAACAATGGAGATTGTACATCCCGCCAAACCATTGTTGGTTCCCTTAAAATTTCAGTTTCTCTGGTTTAAAGCTCTTCTTAAACTATCCTTTCAAAAAGAAACAATGATGAATTGACAGGCTACTGGGTCAAGAAACTGGATGCTCTGGAGAGACCTATTCAAGCAAATTCTGACTGCAAGGGTCTGGTCCTCAGTGAGCAAATCCTGTCACCTGAGATTTTTGCTTCAGAAACCCTTTTGCTGATATTCAATCCCAGCAGGGCCGAATCCAAACCCAGAGAGACCTAGTAGACACTAAGAACTAGTCCCACCTTAGATTGAAACAGAATTTAGAATAACTAGAGTTGGAAGGGACCTTGGGGTCTTCTAGTTCAACCCCCTGCTTGGGCAGGAAACCCTAGGCCACTTCAGACAAAGGGTTATCTAATCTCTTCTTCAAAACTTAAAAACATGAAAGCCTGCTGGAGGACTTTGGGCCTATCACCAGGAGACCCTGAGTTCTAGTCCTGCTTTAGGCATAAAAGCCAGCTGGGTGACTTTGGGTCAATTCATGTCTCTCAACCCACCTCACAGGGTTGTTGTTGTTGTGGGGAAAAATAGGAGTGTTAGAAATATTCACCTCCTTCAGTTATTTACAACTACTTACTTCAGTCGCACTTACAATCATTTGATTCATGTGATCAAAATTTGGATGCTTGATAACTGACCCACATTTATGACAGTTTTCCTTCTCCCAAAGCCTCCACATGGACTCTGCACTTACCTGCATCAAGAATGGGCCATGTGGAGACTCCTGGGAGGAGAGGGAGGGGAGGGAAGGGACAGGGTGGTTGGGGCCAGCCAGTCAGTTCAAATATGAATTTGGCGAACCAGATACAAATTTAACATCCGGTTCATGCGAACCGGTCCAAACCGGTAGAATCCCACCCCTACAAGAAAGGTCATAAAGTGGGACAGAGCTTGCTTAGCAAGTGTCTCTGTCTAGCAACAGAAATGTTGGGCTCAGTTGTGGTTGTAAATTGAGGATCACTTGTAGAAAAGGATTATTTTTTTTTCCCACGGGGCAGAAATGAGAATTATGTAACAGGACCAGTGAAGTCAGGAAACATTATGTCACACATAAATATTCCTAGTCTCTTTAAGTGCTGCAGGAGCCTCTCAGTACTGGAGGCATTGCTTTAACTGTACCGATGAAGAGGCCAAAAACCAAACAAAAACAGAATTCTGCAGAATTTCAAAATAGCACATTGGATTGGAAGGGAGAGGAAGTGCCACCCATTCAAAAAAAAAAGCAAAAGGCTCTCTTGATTTTTGTTAAAAAGAGCAATAAAATGAGGAAGATAGTAGTACCTCTTTTCTTGCTGTTATTTTTGTGACTTCCATCATTTTTTTTGCTGTTTGTTCATTAATACATGTCTATCTGTTAGAGAATGCTACTGCTTCATGCATCTGTAAATCAAACCATTTAAAGCAATTGTTCAGTTGAAAATGCAGTTATCTGTCCAGTTATCATTGGCTGGAAAAAAAAATGCTCCCAAAAACAGTTTTCAAAGGGAAGAAATTCCGTATGAACTCAAAGTACATATAAATTATAAAAAACAAACAAACCACACTGCAGCAATTAACAAGACAGGGCAGGATAAGGGATTGAAGACCTCAAAAGGTTATGAAACATACACACTTGGGAGGATGGCAGAACTCAAATAAGATTCAACAAACCAGAATAATTTTACGCTTTGCTTCCAGCAACTTTGCCGTATACCCTTTTAAACATCCTTCCAACTGCAGCCAATGAAGGGGATCAGGGCCCTTTCCTCCCCTGTAAACCACTCAAATCATGTTGTTCCCTTATCCGTTCCTCCCTGTGTGCCCTAGGATGGAGAGGAGGTGGACATGGGTCTTCCTCTGAATGCCCAGCTGGACTGTGACCTTCCCCAGTTTCTTCCATAGCCACTGGAGCCACACTCCCACTCCCTGTCAGCTGTTCCATCTCTCCCTTGGAATCATACACCAACATGGGAATGACAACAATGGATAGAGACTAATCAAAAAGAAAAACAACCTAGAACTAAGGAAAAATTTTCAGGCATTAAAAGCAATTAACCAGTGGAACAACTTGCCTCCAGAGATTGTGGGTGCTACAACACAGGAGGCTTTTTAAAAGAGATTGGACAATCATTTGTCTGAAATGATATAGGGTTTCCTACTTGAGCCAGGGGTTGGACTAGAAGACCTCCAAGGTCCCTTCTTTATTACTTTGTGCTGTTCTGTAAACCCATTCCTTTATTTTTCAGGTGGGAGAAAAATACCTTCCAGTTTTTCCCAATGTTCTTAATACTTCCAGGTTTGGAAACAGCATCCTCTTTTCAAATTATGGTAACTGCTTGGATTGTTTTCCCGTTTTCAGCTTTTTTTGAAAATGCCTCTTTTGCCTTTTTATCCCCTGTTGATCTCAAGTCAGCTCTAAATCTGCAATGCTGGAATTTGTCACGAGGCCTGTAAGTATTACAACCCTTTTCCCAGGCCCATGTTCTCTTTCCATTATATTTGCTCATCCAGTGTTTTTCAACCTCAGAGAGAGGTGTGGACTTCAATTCCCATAATTCCCCAGTCAGCAATACTTCTGTGAGTTGATTGATTTTTCTATCTGCCCCTTCTCTTTATTTGATTAATGCTACATATATTTTTGTTCTTATTCTTATCTTTTTAATATTTTAAGGGCTGCTGGCCTCCTTCGTTCTTTTCTCATGGCTTTTAAGCCCTGGATAATAGCCTAGACAATGTATCCTTTGGAAGAGCAGATGAATAGAATAATGGATGAGTGGAACTTCTCCAGAATTTCATGAGAAAAAAATATGGATACATGTTTTCCCCAAAATAAGACCCTGTCTTATATTTTTTTTTGCCACCAAAAAAGGTACCAGGTCTTATTTTCAGGGGATGTCATCACTTGCATGCAATCACCCCCAGACTCCTTTTCACTGTCAGAGACCTTCAGGAACTTCTTCTGTAACCAGCAAGGCTTTCTTATCAGCTACAGAGGCCTTCAGAAAAGCCTTCCCAGACTTGCTGGCTGCAGAAGAAATGGGCCAGCAAGGCAGGTGTCGGGGTGTGCAAGGCCTGGCTACAACTGTCCAAAGGTAAGTAGTAGGGCAGTTCCAACCCCGCATCCCCAGCCTAGCTTAATTTTTACTCGTGCATCTCTGAAAACATCAGTGGAAACAAAGATCTTGCTCCAAAATGTAAGAACACATGGAACATATTCTCAGAAGTATGATTGTCCCTACTCTCTTCTCATTCAGGAAGACCATTAAAACTATCCTGTTTCATTAAGCCTACAGAATCTAGATTGTCTGAGGGGCACGTTAATGCCACTGATAAATTTAGTTTGATTATGATATTATTTTAATTGGTCGATATATTCCCTTTTAAAGACTGGTTTTTACACACAGTCTTAGACTGTCAGATTAGGGTGATTCATAAATGATTGTTGCGGTTCGCCGGCAGCCTGTTCAAATGGCAGTGGAATTGGACAGTGGGGAAGAACGGGGACCAGTCTGGGATTCTGGGGAGGACTTGGACGAGTGTCCTGCATCCGATGCAGAGGTGGGGCCAGGGACATCTGGGAGTGGGGTGCTGACTCCAGAGCCTCCGGAGTTTGGCAGCAGTGAGGCAGAGGAACAAGGGGAGCCTGTTCCCAGTGTATACGTGCACAGAGCTGCCAGAAGGCAAGAGCAGCTGAGACAAAAGGGGTGACTCGGGAGTAAGGCTTGGAGGTGATTGCCCCTCCCCTAAGGTATAAAGGACAGGCAAAGGTCGGGAAACCTTTGCAGGACGCAAAGTCATTTGCTCTGTTCAGATTAAACCTTGAAGCTCTGTGTGGACTTTGTACTTCGGTTGGTTTTCTTTTAGTTAATTTGGCACTTCGGTTGTTGGCAGCGATTCAAAGGAGATAAAAGGTGGGTGCTTATTTTGAGAGAGTTGTTTGGACTAAGCGTGTGCTTAATTACGGTCTCAGGAAACCTTGGTCAGAACAACGACTGGAAATTTTTAAAAAACATAATAGAAATGGGATTTGAATCACATGTACACCTTAGCCCACAAGTTGCCCATTTTATACTCTACCACAATGCACACAACAGGATCCACAAGCAGAAGATTACAGAAGCATAATCAAAGCTTTGGTCCTTTATATTTGGATGATCATTACCATGACCATCATTTTAACAATTTTTACCTCACACCATAAATGCCAATCAAGGACATGCATGTCAGGGTTCCAAGTAATACACTCATAGCAAACAGAACTCTGAGGCAAGCAGGTTCCTCAAAGATCAGGTTTATTGGGTATATCATATTGGCACAAACTGGTGAAAACCGACACTGAAGGTTCCCATGGTTTTCACCTAATTAAAAGTAAAAATTTACACACACCCCACTTTCCCAAACAATCCATCACATGGCCCAATCAGGGCTCTATCCAGTTGCTTGGAAAATCCACTCCTCTTCTCTTCAGCCATCTGTGGGAATGTCCTTGGTTCTCAGGGAAAACTACTTTTGTTTCAGCTACAAAACCCCAACTCTCTCTATTCCCCCTCCTTATCCCTCATCACTATAGTGGCAACACTGAAGCCTCCAAGATAGTCTCAGACAGGTCAGCTTCAGAGTTGATGGTACAATGGTTTCCATGAAGTGTGGCAATGCTTCTGCTGCAGAAAACTCTCTTCAGTGCCCAGTAACTAGCAATACCTTCCCTTCATTCTGTTCTCAATCCTCAGACTCAGAGGGGATTAGAGGCAACTTTTGGCAATAGACCCTCAAAGGGCCTATTTTCTGGACAGACCACCTCTCTCTCTTTTCATTCTTCTCACTACCCATTTCCTTGACTTCCTTGGTGTCCATTTTCAACTCCGCTGGACAGGAGGACAAAGCAAAGAGATCCTGCTTCTTCTTCTCTGCATTTTTCACAGCTCACTTGTTCAAGGTGGGCAGGTCAACAGGTAGCAGAGCTAAGAAAAAGAGGAGCAGTGCTGGGGAGAGCTTTAGCTGCTGGCAATCAACCCTCTTGAAATATATGGGTTGATGTTGGCCCTATATTTACTGTGCACCAGCAAAGAAAAGAATTAAGAATCAATCCTCGAAGCACAGACAAGGAAATCCCTGGGTTTTCCCAAAAGGTGAGAACCTGCATGAAGCCAAAGAGGCATAAGCAATGGAGAGGGGGAAGAATTCACAAGCAAGTTCTGAGTTTTAATGTTGGGGACATGTCAAGAAAAGATGGTCACCAACAAAAGCCCAACCTGGGCTAAAAGGAAGAGTCCAAGTGACTCACTTGTGGTGTCAACTGCCCCAGTGGTATTCTTACAATCGCTATTGGGGAGTAAAGTAAATGGGCTAGCAATAGCTGATATATCCATCTTCTCACAGAAAGCTTTATTGGCACATCCCTTCATGGTAGTGGTCATATTTGTTCCTCCTGAAAAGAGAATGGAAGGAGAGATCTGTCAAACACCTGGGAGCTAGCTGACGTGGAGCAATGTGGGAGAGAAAAAGGGAGACACTAGGACCCAGAGGGAATTTCCTTTTGCTTTTGGCATACATGTCCCCAGAAAGAAGGCATGGAACTATATTTCCAATAAGGGTTGACACAACAGACTTCATCAGATGATTAGTAGGGACAGGTAGTCCTTGACCTATGTCAATATTGAGCCCAGAATTGCAGTAGTAAGTCATACTGGTTTTTAAGAGGGTCACAATGTGACAATGACTGATTTGATGACATGGTCACAGAAGAGTGCCCATCAGAACTTTGAAATTGAATCGTACGTAGCTCTGGGGAGATCCATCAGAACTTTGCATGGTCATTAAACAACCAATTGTAAGTCAAGGACTACTTGCATGTTATAGGCTAAGCATGGTTATGTTTTGTTTGGACTGGGTTGGCTGTTTGGTGACTTAGCATATTTGAACCCACACTGTTTGGTTAGCTTATGGCTGGATGGATTGTGCAGAACCAGAAAATGGGTTAATTTGATAACTAGGTTAAGCATGTTGAGTGAGAACAGCCAATGCAAAGAGGACATTCCAACCAGAACAGAAACATTGATAGTACTGTGCTATATACTGGTTTGTATTTAGTACCATGGACAGTATCTTTGTAATTAACAGTGGAAGCAGCCACTGAAAATTTCCAGTGGCCTCAAAGGAAATCCAGGGTCAAAATGTACACTATCCATTATTATTGGAAGAGAAATCCTACATTTTTTTTCCTTCCAGCTCTCATTTAATTGGATGACATGGAATTGTAGCATCTCAGGGGAAGAGCAAAAATCTCCCTGCAAGATGGCAAGTTCAACCTAGCAACTGAAGCCCTGCCTCTTTGATGCACAGATAAAAATAGGTGTGGCTTCTACCATAATACCACACCTCCCTCCTTTCAGATTTTGACCTCCCATGGAAGCATAAGAATGGCCCTGAAGAACAGGAGGTGAAGGGGAGAGTTGAGATCGGAGACTGTTTGGTTTAGCATCTGGGAAGAAGGTTAGTTTTGTCTTTATTTATATTAATTGCTCTGAGCCACTGCCAGCAGTTCAATCCTGAATGGCTCAAGGTTGATTCAACATTCCCTCCTTCCGAGGTCAGGAAAATTAGGACCCAGATAGTCAGGGTGTCAGGATTCTGGCAGTTACCGCCATTTAAATCATGAGTCTCAAGCCAAACTTCCAAAACTTCAAAAGGATTTATTGAGAGTTAACATATCCAGCACTGCCTGGNTCAAGCCAAACTTCCAAAACTTCAAAAGGATTTATTGAGAGTTAACATATCCAGCACTGCCTGGGTGTAGCTGACTCTGAGAAACATAATTCATTGTCACCCTTGACCCTGGTTTTCCCCCATTCCCTGGGTGTATCATAATTCATATTCTCCAATGGGACACGTCCATAGCCCAGAGTCATCCATCAATCATGTTCTCCAGTTAGATATTTGTGCAGCAGAAATTTCAGTCACCTAGTTACTATCTTTGAAAACTATTTATGGAATGCACTTTTGATTTCCAAGCTGCTGTACTGCTCTTTCAGACCCCTTTCCCCTCTCCCTTTTTGTTGGCAACTCTAAAAAGACCATAGAAATATTTTATGAGTTGACACAGAGGCAACATGCTGATTCTGCAAGCCGCTTAAAAGAGTGCTGTAAATGGTATATAAGTCTAAGTACTATTGCTATTGGTGGTAACAAAAAATAGAAAGTAATACGAATAAATGTGTTTTGGCCACACATCATTTAAAAAATTCAGAATAGAAAAGAGGAATTTCATCCATAGTAACACAACTTCTGCATAATTTGGAAATATATCTCTGTGAACGTGTGTATGCATATATTTCAGAGGAATCATGGTTAGAACCTCACCCCTCCCACTACCAAATTGAGTCTTTTGGATCATGGAAAGAAAGAAAGATGAAAGAAAGAAAGAAAGAAAGAAAGAAAGAAAGAAAGAAAGAAGGAAGGAAGGAAGGAAGGAAGGAAGGAAGGAAGGAAAGAAAGAAGGAAGGAAGGAAGGAAGGAAGGAAGGAAGGAAGGAAGGAAGGAATAGAAATAGCACTTAGACTTACATACCACTTCACAGGGCTTTTACAGCCCTCCCTAAGCAGTTTACAGAGTCAGCAGTTTGCTCCCAACAATCTGGGTCCTCATTTTACCAACTTGATCTGGCCTTTCAGGTTATGGCAATATCTATTCAAGAATTATATTTCCTCATTGGCAGCTTCAAATACTGAATATGAGCATGAATCTATAGGTTTTACCTTCTTTCTTCTGAAGAAACACTTCCGCACAATATGTCTCATCCTCACCAGTACAATTAATCATCTTCTCCTTACATCCACTCTGTTCCTTTGGCTCAGTATAGCAAGCCGGGCATCTTTTGTTGTTGGTAGTTACAATTTTTCTGGCAGGCACTGCAGGAAAGAAGAAGGTTTGAGGTAAAAGAATCATAAAGGAGGTTGGGATAACCTCGGTGTAAGGGTGGGGAAACTCAGAAACCTGCACCTTCCTCCCTTAGCAACTTTCTCAGTTCTGATAGAAGAGACCACTTGTGATTCAGGGTTGAGCTGTGGGGTCCTTTGTATTCTCTGAGCTTAGTGGCTTTCTTGCAGACATTTCATTAACAAACTAGGTAACATCATCAGGGCTACCTAGTTTGGTAATAAAGCGTCTGCAAGAAAACCACCCAGCTCAGAGACCATCAAAGACTCCACTGTCTCAATTCCTATTGACATTATCATGCTACTGCCCTCCTCACTCATTGAAATACAATCTGATTACTTTGTCCTGTTATCTGGGAGATCCATAATATTTGAAAGGAATAAACAGTGAGATTAAAGCAAGAAGTTGCAGAATCAGCCTATTGCTCCCAACAATCTGAGTCCTCATTTTACCAACCTCGGAAGGATGGAAAGCTGAGTCAATCTTGAGCTGGTCAGGATCGAATTCCTGACAGCGTGCAGAGTTTGCCTGCAGTACTGCCTTCTAACCACTGCGCCACCAATAAGCCCATGCCTACCCAAGGCTTTTAACACGCTCCACTGAATAAAATCAGGCCCCTTTTACTGGAATGGATACTGAATACTGAACTTTTACTGAATGAGAGTCAGTATGGAAATGCAGGAGGACTCTTAGTATGGGACTTTGAAGAATTTCTAATGCCCCTGCCCTAGATGGTGGCATTGCCTGTGGCCATCATGCTACTCTACATCTCACCAAAACGTCTCCCCACAAACCAGGTATGATCGCATGCAGAAGATTTATCTTTAGGTGGGGAACAAAAGAGAGGGAAAGCATGGCAAAGAATCAGAGAAAATGAAAGCCTCAAAGTGTACAGCTGGAATGATTGGTGCATTGATGCTCCTCGCAGCATGAAATGTAGCCTTGGATGATCTGGTTCTTGCCCATGTCCAGAACAGCCAAACCCTTGTTGCACTCTTCTGGACGGATGCAGCTTCTCTTGGTGGCATGTTTGGTGGGTCCTGTAGGGATCCAAAAGAAGAGTTGGTGTCTGAAATGGTAAATTGCTCAGTATCTCTGTGAGTGGCAGATAAAAACCTTTTGAGCATGAACCTTAAGCATCTCCAGTCCCTCTCCTGGTTCCCAAGATTTTGGATCCATCCAGTGTTTCACCATCTGCTAGTTGCCAGATAAGTTGGAATATCAATCAGAATAGAGCTAGAAGCAGTGGTGGGATTCAGGTTTTTTTTACTACTGGTTCTGTGGGCATGGCTTGGTGGGCCTGGTGTGGCTTGGTGGGCATGGCATGGCTTGGTGGGCATTGCTTGGTGGGCGTGGTGTGGATTGGTGGGCGTGGTGTGTCTTGGTGGGCATGGCCTGGTGGGCATGGCAAGGAAAGGATACTGTAAAATCTCCATTTCCACCTGACTCCAGGGGAAGGATACCGCAATATCCCCATTCCCTCCCCACCCCACTAACCTGCTTTCCAGCTCCGTTCTCCTGTGCAGGGCAACCAAAGAAGACCCGGCCAATCAGCTGGGAATCAATGGGAGGCAGAGAATAGATGGGGGTGGGGCCAGTCAGAGGCGGGATTTGCTGGTTGTCCAAACTACTCAAAATGTCCACTACCGGTTCTTCAGAACTGGTCAGGACCTGCTGAATATCACCTGCGGCTAGAAGGGATCTTGGAGGTCTTCTAGTCCAGCCCCATGCTGAAGCAGGAAGCCCAATACAATTTGAGACCAGTGGCTGTCCAGTCTCTTCTTAAAAACCTCCAGTGAGGGAGCACCCACAACTTCTGAAGGCAAGCCACTCCACTGGTTAATTAAGCTCATGAGTTATTTTGTTCATATTCTGGAACAGGGGTGTCAAGCACAATTTCATTGAGGGCCACATCAGGGTTGTGTTTGACCTTGGAGAGCCAGGGGTGGGCATGGCCATGATGAGCATGAAACAGGACTTGTCTCGGGGGCACCTGTGGTGGTCAAGTGCAAAGGCAGGACTTCCCTGAGACCCTCCCTCACTCTCATTATAATTTCCTTCCCTCCTATCTTCCTTCCTTCCTTCTCTTCTTTTTCCTTCCCTCTTCCTTCCCCTCTTTCCTTCTTTTTCCTTCCTTGCTCTCTTCCCATCTTCCCTTCTTTTTCTTTCTCTTTCCCCTTTCCCTTTCTCCTTTCCTGACCCTTCTTGGATGCTCAAATGCAAAAGGGGGAAACATTTCTCCTTTTCTTTTTGAGTCTGTTTCGATAGCCCTCTGCCAGCGAAAATGGAGCTAGGGCAGTGGGCATCATGCAGAAGACCTGAAGGCCGGTTCTTTGCTGTTTCTGCAGGGCGGGCCAGATCTAAGTACCCTGCAGGCCTGATCTGGCCTGCAGACCTTGAGTTTTACACCCCTATTCTACAACCTACAGTGCAGCTAATCCTTGGCTTTCCATTCTTTGTTTAGGGACCATTTGAAGTTACAACCACAGCCAGGGGTGAGCTTCAAAAAGTTTAGCAACCGGTTCTCTGCTCAGTTGTTGGGTGGGCATGGCCACGATGGTCAGCCTCCTAGTCAGCCTCCTGCACCATGGTGGTGGTGGGGGGAGTGTTTTTGCCCTCCCCGGGCTCTGGAGGCTTTTCTTGAGCCTCCAGGGGGGTGAAAACAGCCTCTCTGGTCTCTGGATGCTCTCCGGAAGCTGGAAACGGCCCCATTTCCGAACTTCCCGAACTTCCGGGAGGCCTGTTTTTTGCCCTCCCTGAGGCTCCATAGCTGCCCTGCACTTATTGCATCCAAAATGGGCGGCGTGGGTACTCCTGGGAGGGGCGGGGCAGGGTGGGCGGGGCCAGCCAGGAGTGGGATTTGGGGATTCTTCGAACTGCACAAAATCTTAGCTCGAGGACCCTCCCGAACACTTGCGAACCCCCAGCAGGCCCAGCCCTGACCACAGCACTGGAAAAGGTTAAGTTCAGCGCCTTGAGTTCATTATAAAGGCAGTGGGATAATCAATAAACAAAATAACAACCAAAGGAGCCATCTGTTTTTCCCTTCCCTGCTCTCCAGATGAGATTAGCCAATCAAGGAAGGAAGTTGGCAGTTGATGGGGGCGACTCTCACCAGGGTGCTGTAGGATGACCACTGAGAGGCGGGTGTGTCTCAGTTGTGTTTCACACACAGATACGCACAGACACACTGAGACACACTCCCAGGGAAAAGCATCACATGAATCTAAAAAAGCATGTAAGTGTTTGAAGTACATTTGAACAGTCTTCCCCATTTTTATCCATCTCAGCAGTGAGCTGTTTAGGATTCTAATTGACATATGCAGATACTCTCTCTCTCTCTCTCTCACACACACACACACACACACACACACAGAGAGAGAGAGAGAGAGAGAGAGAGAGAGAGAGAGAGAGAGAGAGAGAGAGAGAGTGAGTGAGTATATGCATATGTCAATTAGAATTGACATGTGCATATACACACAGACACACAGACACACACAGACACACCAGAGGTAGTATTCAGCAGGTTCTGACCAGTTCTGGAGAACTGGTAGCAGAAATGTTGAGTAGTTCCAAGAACTGGCCAATGCCACCTCTGATTGGCCTCACCCCCATCTATTCTCTGCCTCCCATTGAATCCCAGCTTATTGGCTGGGTCTTTGGTTGACCTGCACAGGAGAACGGAGCTGGAAAGCAGGTTAGTGGAGTGGGTAAGGAATGGAGATTTTACAGTGTCCTTCCCCTGCCACGCCCACCAAGCCATGCCCACAGAACTCGTAGTAAAAAAAGTTGAATCCCCCCACTGACACACAAATCTTTTCTTTCTCAAAACTGTGAAGCCCGAGTAATGAAACCACAGGACATGGTATGGTTTAAGCTGCAGGATAAAGTCAACCCAGTTTGTAGAAGAGACCATTCAGGATAATGTTGATTGGCTGCATGCTGAACTTGTTTTGTATTTTGTACCTACCCGAATGTGTTTTACCTACCAACATTCTTTTCCAACAAGACAATGCTACATTTGCCTTCCAGAGCAGGGCAGGCTTCCTTACTACCTTGGCAGTTCTTTCCACTTGATTGACAAATGGTGCATTCCCGAGACGTTGCAAAAACTGAAGAAAACAAGATTTTTTAAAAAATGAATCATTTTTCTTTCCTTTCTCTTTTCTCCTTCCTCCTTTCCTTGCATTTCTGTTTCCCTTCTTAGATGATATTGGTAATAATCTGGCTGACTGTGTGACTAACCATAACAACAACAACAACAACAACAACAACAACAACAACAACAACAACAAGCCAGGCCCTTGGAAGAACTTGACAGGCAACTAAAAATGCCAAATCCAGTTTGAACTTTTGCTTCGCAATGCGATCAACCATACAAATAATAATAATAGCAAATGATTAAATTTGCATGCTGCCTGTCTCTCCAGAACTCAGGGTGACTACCAATGAAGAAATTACACTAAAACCAATGGAAGATTAAAAAAAAATAAAGATGAAAAGGAGAATTGCCGTGTTTGCTTCTTGAACTGGGAAGGGGGTGACGGTAGGATGATACTCTTGTCAGGGGTCCAGCAGCACATAATCCACAGCTTTCCACACCTCCAGAGCTAGTTGTAAATGATAACAGATAATCAGAGTTCAAGGGACTTTATAGGTCATCTAGTCCAACCCCCACCCAAGCAGGAGACTTTACACCATTTCTGACAGATGGCAGTCCAATCTCTTCTTGAAAGCTTCCAGGGATGGAGCTCCCACAACTTTCGAAGGCAACTTCTGTTCCATTGTTGATTGTTCTCACTGTCAGAAAGTTTCTCCTTATTTCCAGGTTGACTGTCTCCTCGTTCAGTTTCCATCCATTATTCCTTGCCTGGCCTATAGGCACTTCAGAGAATAGCTTCACCCCTTCCTCTCTGTGGCAGGCCCTCAAATATTGAAAGACTGCTATCCTGTCTCCCCTGGTCCTTCTCTTCACTAGACTAGCCAAGCCCAGTTCCTGCATCCATTCATTGTATGTTTTAGCCTCCAGTCCCCTAATCATCCTGGTTGCTCTTCTCTGTACTTTTTCAGAGTCTCAACATCTTTTTTATAATGTGATGAACAAAACTGGATGCAGTACTCTAGGTGTGGTCTTACTAAGACTTTATAGAGTGGTGTTGGTACCTCCCTTGATCTTGATTGTATCCCTCTGTTAATGCAACTTAGGATTGCATTGGTTTTTTTGGTTGCTGCTGCACACTGCTGGCTGCTATTTAGCTGGTTGTCCATGAAGCTTCCAAGATCCCTCTCCCAGTTTCTGCTATTGAGCCTGGTTTCACCCAGTCTATATGCTTGTGATCCAACCTCAACAGTCTGCCCAGTTGAGCCCATGAACCTCTGTCCACACACGAAGAAGAACACATGTTTTGTGGTGCCGCTTAGGTGACACTTTGCTTCTATTCCAATGCAGGCATAGACACACACATTTTGAAACACCCACACGGCACTGAGTGATGCAAATCCTTCCAGCCTCCATTAATGGCAGAGGTGGTTCTGTTTCAACATGTCACTGAAGGACACAACCTATGTATGATGAGGTGATCATCTTTTTTTGTAAAAAAGTTTTTTATTTTTATGTTTTAAACATCTCTTTTGCTGAACAATGTGGTTCCAGGTTTTTAGATTTCCATATAAACATGACCTTAGTTACATATTTATCTTTCACATTCAATTTCATATCATATCAATATTCTTGTATTCTTCACACTTATTTTATACATATTCTATTCATGTCTTAGCTTATTTCATTTTTCTTTAAATTGGCTCTTAAATATTCTCATGTCTTCTCCAAATAACATTGAAAGTCCTTATGTCTTATTCTATATTCATTAAATTGTTATATTTTTATCTGTCACATTTGCAGTTTCATCGCCTACTCTTATGTCATTATTCAATAAATTCCATCTTAATTCTACTAATTTCAAAGATTTCCCCCTTTCATTACCAATTTGAGTGTACCACCCCCTTTGTCTTATACATCATTCAATTAACTCCCCTTTAATTCATAATAATGATTTATCAGAGTATAGTCACTTTTTAGTTATCACTTTATAGATTAATAACAATAAAGTGATCATCTTAAGTGGGAGGGAAACATAGTTCAAATCAATTTAATGAGTATTGGCAATTCCTTCCTCTCCCTCTGCCCCCCCCCCCCCCNCCCCCCCCCCCCCCCCCGGGCACAATTGGAAGGGTTGGATCCATCGTCCAGAAGAGAGCCCCTTCGGTCATAAATCATCCCAAACGATACTCACCCAAAGTAATGGATGCTGTAAGAAAGCAGATGACAAAAGTCGTCTTCATGTTGCCAGAGGTTGGCTGAAATCAGAGCTGGGGTGGGAAGCTGAATGAATGCATCCAAGGCTCTGCTTCTGATAGATTTAGCCTGGCTTTATGGAAAAGGCAGCCAAAAGGGGAGAGGAGGTATCCCATCATTGCTCCACCCCTGCCTCCCCCTCCCTTCCTCCCCCCGCCCCACAAAGAGATTGTGGCCAGCTACCATGGTGAGATAGCAACTTTCCATAGCGGTCGGTCATGCCTTTTGCATCAGAGCCAGTTTAAGAGTCTTGCATCATTATAAACATGTTTTTTACTTATTAGCCCACATCCAATTTTTTAGACAATAAGACAAATAAGATACACCCTGCACTTTTCTTTTCTTTCTTTCTTCCTCATTCCTTCTTTCCTTCCTTCCTATATTCGTCCTTCTTCCTTCCTTCCACCCTCCTCCCTTCCTATATTCTCCCTTCCTCCCTATATTATTCCTTCCTCCCTTTCTCCTTAGTTCCTTCCTTATATTCTTCCTCCTTCCTTCCCTTTCCTTCCCATATTCTTCCTCCCTTCCATCCTCCCTTTCCCTCCTGAATTCCTTCCTTCCTACCTACCTTCCTTCCTTTCTCCTTCCTTCCTTCTTACCTTCCTTTCTTCCTTCTTACCTTCCTTTCTCCTCCTTCCTTCTCCTCCCTCACTCCCTCCCTCCCTTCTTTCTTTCTTTCTTTCTTTCTCTTTCTTTCTTTCTTTTGATTGGTTGTCCACCTCTACAAGGTGAGGAGGACTATCAGAATTCCCAACCACCAACCCTATAAAAGAGGGATCCAAAAAAATCAAGCCCAGCTTGGGATTCTTTTAACTTTCTCTTAAGCCAGCTGTTGCTTTTTCTTTGCTCTGAAATTTAGGGCGAAATTTGGGGAGGGTTTTTCTCTTTGTTGACAAAGGTCTGGGATTTGACAGAATTCAGATGCCAGGTTTAAAAGGGATTTCCCATGGCAGAGCTGCAGGTCATTTTCTTAACATCTTTGCTCAAAATCACAAATAATCTTTCCAATAACAAGTTGCCCTACTGGCATCTCCTATCAGATAATTATTTGTGCTCACATATTTGATCATTTCTGTCCTTTTAAAATATTATTTATTAAAACAAACACGGTACATGAGATTCCTCCAAATTCTGGGGAATAAATGTAGATGCTACCATATTTCTCCTTCTCCCCCAACACCCATCCCTGCTGTTCTTCCTTCTTCTATGTTTTTATGAAATTGAAAATTGGGAGTGTTTGGGTGTTGACCCAAAGTCCACCCTTATGCACTTCTGCAGTATCAGATACAGGAAAAACATGACATGCTACGCACAGCCTGGCACCGATCCAACAGTTAAGTGCACTGCGGTGAGAAAGTGAATTTTAGAAAAATACGGTCTGACCATTAAGAGCTCTGCAGCAATTAACCATTTTGAAAGTTTATGTTTTATGTTATTAAAGTATGAAACTAAGTCTCACGCTAGCCCAACCTCTCTCACAATATTGAATTAAAGAAGAAAGACAGAGCAAGTGCCGGAGACAGAAGGTAAATATAGTTTGTTTGTTTGGTTTCTATGCTGCCTTTTGACCAAGAACTCAAGGCAGCAAAATGCTACCCTCCAACCAAGGATTCAAAAATTTTAGCAAAAGGTTCCCTGCCCAGTTGCTGGGTGGGCGTGGCCATAGTGGGTGTGGCCTTGTTGGCCTCCTGCGTCATGGTGGGGGGCGTTTTTGCCCTCCCCAGGCTCCAGAGGTTTTTCTTGAGCCTCCGGGAGGGAGAAAATGGCCTCCCCGGGTTCCGGAGGCTCTCTGGAAACCAGAAATGGGCTCATTTCCGGCCTTCACAAACTTCTGATTTTTTGCCCTCCCCATGCCTCTGAACACGCCCTNGGAGGCTCTCTGGAAACCAGAAATGGGCTCATTTCCGGCCTTCACAAACTTCCGATTTTTTGCCCTCCCCATGCCTCTGAACACGCCCTGCACTTACCTGCATCCAAAACAGACTGTATGGGGACTCCTGGGAGGGGAGGGGAGGGGAGGGTGGGGCCAGCCAGGTGTGGGATTTGAGGGTTCTCCAAACAGCACAGAATCTTAGCTAGGGGCTCTCCCGAACTCCTGCGAACCCTCAGCAGCCCAACCCTGCCTCCCACCTGCCATTTTTGCCCACAGCAACAACCCTGCGAGGTAGGCTAGGCTGAGATTTATCTCGTGAGCTTCTGTAGCAGAAGGAAGATAAACAGAGATCTCCCCAATCCATTGGATCATGATGGCCCAGAACCGGAGGCCTCTATGGAGAGTATCATGCCCAATCCCAGTTCCCCTTTCCCCTTTACTTTTCCAATAAATGTATTAATGTTACAAAGCCTATGCATTAGAAAACCCCATAAACTATCAATCAAAAGAAACAAGGGATAGAAGTATGAAAAAGTATAAAAGAAACATTTATTTATTTATTTAGCATATGGCCAATGGTGGTTCAAATGTTAAGGTCCAGTCCACCTAATCATTCAAGAACAGGGTGGTCTATGTAGAAAAAAAATCAGACATTGGGCTGATGTAAGCTCTTGATGGACATTTGGACACAATGTGATCATTTAGTATTGTGTCCTACTGATTAGTTCAAAGTTGCCCAGCTGACATGCCTAAACTGGGATTTGAACTCATAGTCTCTGGATAACTGGCCTAAAGTCACCCAGCCAGCTCTCGTGCCTAAGGCAGGATTAGAACTCTTCAACTGATAGGCTCAAAATCACCCAGCTGGCTTTCATGCCTAAAACTGGACTAGAACTCCCCATTTCCTACTGATTGGCTCAAAGTTACTCAGCCAATTTTCATGCCTAAAATGGAACTAGAACTCACAGTCTCTGAGTAAATGGCCTAAAGTCACCCAGCTGCCTTTCATATCAAATCAGGACTAGAACTCCCCATCTCCTAATGATTGACTCAAAGTCACACAGCCAATTTTCATGCCTAAGCCAGGACTAGAACTCACAGTCTCCAAGTGAATGGCCTAAAGTCACCCAGCTGGTTTTCATGTCTATGCTGGGACTAGAACTCTCGATCTCCCAGTTTCTAAAACAGAGGATAAGGCTTTAGAGCTGAAGACTTACCTGATCCCTTGACAATCTCTTTCTCTTCAAATGCTTCCAATAATGTTAGGCAAGGACCAACATGATATCATGTACTCTATCCAAAAATGACTAGAGTGCTCAGTACAAACATTTTATTCTCTGCCCAATGCTTTCAGAAGATTCTTCTCACTGTAATGGTGCATCCCACATTTATACATTATGCACACTGCACAATGTTTTTAATGAAATATAAGAGGAGACAGAACGTAAAATACAGTCCCCATCCATTAGGAACTTATATCTTAATGGGAAAGTAATGAGTAATAATGAAGCAATATTACAGGATTTCATTTGAAACCATATTCTCTAATCAGATCACCTGGTAACTTTTACTTTCATGGTGAATCAGTATAACAGGAACAGAATTTCTTTTGAGATTAACAGTATAATTATCCAACAGATCAGCATATGTATTTTAATAATTAAGATTCAGATCAATTTTTCAGGGCTGATTTGCAGGTTATGGTGACAAATAACTCTTCCAAAAAGAGCAGTGTTGACATAAATTAACTGAAGTTCTTTGTGAACATCATATTCTCACATTGCGACAATCAAAATGTTTTTTGGGGTGGGTAGGTTTAAAGTGTCAGTTATGGTTTATTCAGCAAACCATGATTAAACAAACTGTGGCTTAATTTGACATGATAATCAATATATTTCACTATTTATCAACTCAGAAGTAGATCTCACTGAATTTTTAAACAACCTCACACAATGCTCTTAGACCAGATATAGGTGCAAAAATTAGAATTCTCTTATTTATTTTTGATAAACTGAATCACCTTACTGACTGCATTCATGCAATATGCTAAACCAGCCAGCCAAAAGGCAGAATCCAAAGCACTATAAGTGAATCCAGATGATGGAGTTGGTACATTGGGATTGATAGTTTAATGTAATGTGTGAATCAGCAAATCAGCATTTAAATAAACCATGACTTTGCCTTGGCGTGACATGCAACCTTTCCAGACTTTCCCAAAGAAGAAGATTAAGGAAGGAAATGAAGATGAATTGGATGTTTTGTGAAAACAACAACAACAACAACAACAAGACAGGAGAGTTAATCTCTAATTCCTTTTATTTCGATTTTTTGACAGTTGAGAGTTGCAATTTTGGAAAGTTAGAAAAATGCAGCATTAACTGAAACTGTCTTTCTAGAGAAAGGAAATGTCTGCAAACAGTGATCTCATACAGATCAAAGGATGGTCTATTCCGACAACAGTTGCAACATTTCAGTGTCAAGTGTTAAGAATAACCACTAAAGCATCACATATAAATATATCACTCAAACCCTGATAAGCAGAAATGTACATATCTAGAGTATATAAACTGATTGATTGCCTAAGTATTAGAATACCGTATTTTGAGGTACCTTATTTTTGGATGGATCAACTGCTTTGAAATGTGAAATGATACTGCGAATGCATAGATAAAGTTAATTAATCAACTGAATTGTACCGATTCAAGCAAAATCAATGGTTTAATGCCACCAAAGTCAATGGAATGTATTCATTAAACTCAACTTAAATCCCATTGACGTCAAGAAAAATAACCTGGAGCTAAGCAAAAATTTTTTGGGGGGGTCTGAAGCTGAATTTGGGTGGGAGTCTCAACCTCATTCCAAAGATGGGGCCAAAAATGTCCAGAGGTAGGACATAAATGACATTCAGACAACAGATAATCAGAGTTGGAAGGGACTTTATAGGTCATCTAGTCCAATCTCTTGCCCAAGCAGAAGACCCTTCACCATTTTTGACAGATAGGAGTCCAATCTCTTCTTGAAATTTCAAGTGATGGCACTCCCACAACTTCCAAGGGCAAGTTGTTCCATTGGTTGATTATTCTCACTGTCAGAAAGTTTCTCTTTATTTCCAGGTTGAATCTCTCCTTGTTCAGTTCCAATTCATTTCAATTCAGTATCAGCAAGATATTAACAATTCCCATGTAGTCCCTAATTTCTCCCATGAAAGAATACCCACAGATGGCAACACTGGGAAGGACATTAACAGTGGCAACAGAGACGTATAAGATAAATATATTAGCTTATAAATTTAGTTGTGGGCTCCTTGGTGTTGTGTGACCTTGGTGGTTTTCTTGCTGACGTTTCAGTACCAAACTAGGTAACATCATCAGTGCCAGAAAGGAAGGAGATTAACCCCAATCTGAGCCTTTGCCAGCTATCTTTGATTTAACTAGGAGAGAATTTTCATAGCAAAGATCCCAAGGAAGCACGGAAAGAAGAAGGCCACCTGTGGCCCGAGGTCCTTCTTCTCCAGAGTGAAAGCCAGGCGTCGCAACGATGAAAGAGCCCCGTTGGCTTTGGAACATTTAATGTCTTTAAATCTGAACTTGTAACTCCCGAGGTGGACGGACTTATTGTTTTCCATTTTGCAGACCGATTGGCTGACACAACCTTTTCCAGCAAAAGGGATTTTTGTATTGACCGTGATATTCAAGTCTGAATCTGAAGGAAAGCGGTGATTTGTTTTAGGGCTTGTTAAAAGTATTTACATACAGCATCAAATGTATGAAAGATTTCTAAACAAATGACGAGGACACTGATGGAAGGGGAGCAGAGAAACCACAATCCCGGATGGAAATAAGAACCATGTATGTAGGTATGGAGATATTATGTATGTAGCAATAGGAATAGCACTTAGACTTATATACCACTTCACAGTGCTTTTACAGCCCTCTCTAAGCATTTTACAGTCATTCTATTGCCCCCAATAATCTAGGTCCTCATTTTACCCACCTCAGAAGGACAGAAGGCTGAGTCAACCTTGAGCTGGTCAGGATTGGACTGCTGGCAGTCGGCAGAATTAGCCAGCTTTACTGCATTCTAACCACTACACCACCACAGCTCTTATAATAGCAATAGCACTTAGACTTATATATTGCTTTATAATTCTTTACAGTGGTTTACAGAGCCAGCCTCTTGCCCCCCAACAATCTGGGTCCTCATTTTACTCTTGGAAGGGTGGAAAGCAGAGTCAACCTTGAGCCGGTCAGTATCAAACTCCTGGCAGTGGGCAGAATTATCCTGCAATACTGCATTCTAACTAATGGAAAGGGAAGGGAAGGGATGGGAAGGGAAGGGAAAGGAAAGGAAAGGAAAGGAAAGGAAAGGAAAGGAAAGGAAAGGAAAGGAAAGGAAAGGAAAGGAAAGGAAAGGAAAGGAAAGGAAAGGAAAGGAAAGGAAAGAAGGGTCACACTTGAGCCTGGTGAAATTCTAACTGGCAAATTGCAGGCAGCCAGCAGGCAGCAGAAGTAGCCTGCAGTACTGCATTCTAACCACTGTGCGACTGTGGCTCAGATAATGTAGATATGTATGTATGTACAGTATCTGAATCACTAAAATCCAAGAAGTATAAAAACATCTGCTTTTTTTTTCGATGCTGTAGTAACTTTGAAAGGTCACTAAACAAATAGTTGTACTTACAGCCACAGTTGACTTATAATCACAACTGAGCCCAGAATTTCTGAGACGTTTGTTAAGTGAATTTTTGCCCCATTTGACGACCTTTCATGCCTTTGTCGTTAAGTGGATCAGTGCCGTTTGTAAATTAATAACCCAGTGGTTAAGGAAATCAGGTTTCCTCATTGATTTTGCCTGTCAGAAGGTCGTAAACTGTGAAAAGCAGTCCTAAAGTCACTTTTTATCCCCAGTGCCATTGTAACTTTGAATGGCCATTAAACAACAAACTGTTATTAAGTCAAGAAGTACTGATATGTAAATTGAGATTTTGTGAATGGTTGTAACCCTCGGGCTAGTTGTTTTGAAATTGGCTATTTGTCACCGATATGTCAGAGGTCTCCAAATTTGGCATAATTCCTCAGCAAGCTATGCTGGCTGAGGAATTATGGGAGTTGAAGTCCACAACTCTTAAGTTGCTAACTTTAGGGACCCCTGTCATATGTGGTGGGCATGCATGAAGGCAAGAAAATACTGGTCAAAAATACTACATACATGGTTGGAAAAGATAATTAAGCAGGATATAGATTTAAAGCCAGAAGTATTTCTGTTAGGTATAATAGCAGAAAGCTATTTATCAGGGACTATATCCCTAATGCTTCATCTATTGGCAGCAGTGAGAATTGTATTTGCACAATATTGGAAAAATGAAAATACTCCACCAGAATGAAAATATAATTAGGAAAATATTGACTGCACATAGATGGGTAGAACATGGGATAGGTTTTATCAGTGGTTGGACATGAGAAGTAGAGGTTAGAAGAAGAAAGATTATTGCTGTGTGTATGTAATAAGATTAATATTATCTTTAACTATAAGCATGTTATTATAATTCATAATTACTACAAATAAATTAACATAACTATAATTATTGTTATAATTACAATGCAATTAGTAGACATGTTTTTCTTTTTGGTAAAATGAAGTGCTTGGATAATTCACTGTTTCCAAAATATTTACAATCTTTGATAATGATATAAATAAAAAAATATATACACTATATATACACTAAATATATACACTAAAAAAAGAAAAGAAATTGGATGTTTGTCCACTGGCAGGCAGCATACCACCACACCTGTGGCAGGTCCCCAGGGACTTCTACTGCAAAGCTGAGCAGCTTTTTTTTTTTAAATAGAAGCCTCTGATACTAGTTGGCTTAGTATATCTAACAGCAAAACGAGTTTAAATAAAAGAGAAATGATAAAGATAGCTTACCAGAATATATATGGCTTATTTCTCCATTCAATTCAACACAGTTCTCTAAATCTCCCACGCAAAACACTTCTCCATCAGCATCACAGTTATTGTAACCGGTTCTGAAACATTTTGGGCAAAATTTCCCATTTTCATATATGCGAATGGGTGGACCTGCAAGTCACAGAATAAGTTCATGCAGCAAAATGAAAGCCATGATCAACACAGCTTATTTTCCCTTTCCCAGATTTTTTTTTCGCTAACCCCTAGGGAATCTGCTAAACAGTCAAATAATTGGATTTCTAACCATTTTATCTTCCTGATTATGTCCTTTGAGCTCTGCTGCCTTTCAATTCCAGAAGGAATTCCAGGATGTTCCTGGCCCACTTTGCCCTGACCCAAAGGGGAAATCTTGGCTTCTTCTTCCAATAGGAAAATATATTCTTAAAAAGCCCAGTATCGATAGCACTTAGACTTATATATCACTTCACAGTGTTTTACAGCCCACTCTAAGCGATTTACAGAGTCAGCCTATTGCCCCCAACAATCTGGGTCCTCATTTTACCCACCTCGGAAGGATGGAAGACTGAGTCAACCGTAAGTCCATCAGGATCAAACTCCAGGCTATGGGCAGAGTTAGCCTGCAAGACTGCATTTAACCACTGTGCCCCCCCAGGCAGGGGTGGGATTCTACAGTTCACACCTATTTGCTAGAACCGGTTGTGAATACTCTAAGCAGTTCAGAGAACCGGTTGTTGGAAGAAATTACTGGCCTAATCCTGTAAGGAAGGCAGGAAGGAAACATTCTGGTGTTGCTTACAGAAACGGCCTCTCCGTTGACCCTTATTACATTCTTGGCTGGACTAGACTTCCTATCTCAGGAACTTCTCTGGAGTTTTTTTTCCCTCCTTTGCTGGTACTTTGCTTGTGTGGAGTGACCATTCAAAGTTACAATGGCACTGAAAAAAGTGACTTATGACCATTTTTCACACTTAACGACTGTTGCAGCATCCCTACAGTCATGAGAGGCCAGGCAAGGAGATGCATGCCTCAAGGTGAGTGATATTGAGTTGGCCACACCCAGCCAATAACATGACCACCAAGCCACGTCCACCCAGTCACATGACCACCAAGCCATGCCCACCAACTAAGCCACGCCCACAGAACTGGTTGTTAAAAAAATTGAATCCCACCCCTGCCCCCAGGGCTCCACAGACACTCTTTCTAGAACTGAAAAGCCATAAAAAGACTGATGAGCCAGTGTCTTGTCCCCATCGGAGCTTGAATCTGCGGGGGGAAGATGAGCTGGAACAGGAGCCGAGAGAGATCAAGGGGGCGGCTCCATTGGCTTTGGAGAAAACTGGGGAAGGGCAGGGTTTTTCAGGATCAGAAAAGATTGTAGACAGGGAGGAGCAGGAGAGGCAGACCTCGGGGTGATGAGCAGGGACCACCCTCTCCTGATCTGAGAGCAAGAAGAGAAGAGAGAAGGAGGGAACAACGCAGACTGAGCTGGCAATGAAGAAGGAGAGTTTTCCACACACCCCTCACAAGGCACACCTGAGGACTGAGATGTAAGGAGATGCCTGTGGGAGGGGAATTTGTCCTTGACAGGTAATCCTCCACTTATGACCACAATTGAGCTCCAAAATTTTCTTTGCTAAGCAGGAGAGTCATGAAATGGTGTTTGCCTCAGTTTGCAAGGCAACAACCTTTCTAGCCAAGGTTGTTAAGTGAATTGCTGCAGTTGTTAAATTAGTAACAGAGTTATTAAGTGAATCTGGCTTCCCTATTGACTTTGCTGGTCAGAAAGTTGCAAAAGGGGATCAGTCTCATGACACAGGAATACTGCAACTGCCATAAATGCATTCCAGGTGATGACATCCAAATTTTGATAATGGGGCCATTGGAATGTCAATAATAAGTCGCTTTTTTCTAATGTGATTGTAACTTTGGAGAAGCACTAACAAAATAACCCTGAGTTGAGGACTACCCATAGAATGATGTCATCTTTCAATTGGAATTTTCCCATATGTAGATTTCATTTTTCATCAATTAGAAAAGAAAAAGTGCCAAAAGCAACTAAAATTCAAAAGCAATTTAAATACCTAGTGCTTCAAACTTTGTATCGGAAACCTTAGAAGTGAAGTCCAAAATAGAGGCATTTCCAAAATCGAAATAGAAGGAGCCAATCAAATTATTTGAGGGCTCTACACAGGTTCTGGAGAATGATGAAATCAAAGCATCTCCTATTGGCAAAAAAGGAAATATAATCAATTGAGCATCATGTGGCTCTGCATACAACCAATACTATCAATTGAATCAGTCAAATGTCGCTTCTAAAGCTCCAGTTAGTTTTGGGGTTCCTTTGTGGCCTTGTGACAGATATCCTATATCCTCTTCCCCTTTCCCGCAGCTGGCACTGACCAGAGGTGGTATTCAACAAGTTCTGACCAGTTCTGGAGAACCGGTAGCGGAAATTTTGAGTCATTTGGAGAACCAGAAAATACCACCTCTGACTGGCCCTGCCCCCATCTCTTCTCTGCCTCTGGGTCCCAGCTGATCATTGGCTGGATCTTTTTTGGTTGCCCTGCACAGGAGAAGGGAGCTGGAAAGCAGGTTAGTGGGGTGGGGAGGGAATGGGGATTTTCCAGTAACCTTCCCCTGGAGTTGGGAGGGAATGGGGATTTTATAGTATCCTTCCCCTGCCATGCCCACCAAGCACACCACATCCACCAAGCCATGCCCAAAGAACCGGTAGTAAAAAAATTTGAATCCCACCACTGGCCCTGACCCTGAAAATGAGAATTTTATTAGTTTTTCTCTTGGTTGGTTTTCTTCAGGGCTCTGCATGGTGTGTGAATCTCTCAACATGGATGACTAAACAAGCAGTTAAGCATGTTGGCTGAAGACAGTTGGTGACTGTGTATAGTGTAACATTACTAATTGAATATCTTTGGGTATTTCCCAGTTTTTGGATTGTACAGGCAGCACTGAAGAAAAGGATATGCCCCAGTGAGCATTCTGAAACACCCAACTGTGTTGCAACATTAAAGCAACCTTCCCCTTGCTGTGTCAGCTCTAGAAAATGGAAGAATGAGATACAAAAGGGCTGTATATACAGGTTTTACCACAGCAGTTAGCCCCTCACAGTTAACAAATTAGCAATATGACAATTATATAATTATGGAATGGAAAGTTTGGAAGTGACATTAGAGATCTTCTCGTCAAAAACCCCCTGCTAAAGGAACCCAGCTCTGTGGAAACTAATCCAAGAGAGAAGCAACCTGGAATTAAGCAGAAATTTCCTAACATAAATTAATTGTGAGGACAATTAATCAGTGGAACAGCTTCCCTTCAGAAATTGTAGGCGCTCCATCACTGGGGGGTTTTAAGAAGAGACTGGACAGCCATTTGTCTGAAATGGTCAGGATCTCCTGCTTGAGCAGGGGGCTGGACTAGAAGACCTCCAAGGTCCCTTCCAGCTCTATTCTGATTCATTGACTGATTCATTGTTTGAAAGGAGAGTCTACTGTGACAATTTTTCAATTGGTAAATAGTTCTTAAAGAAGTTTCCTGGTGCCCGTTAATAATTTAGATCCTTCATTTCACATCCTGGTATTTTTTTTGTTTTGGGAACAATTCTAAATTTTTTGCCTCATCTTCTACAAGGCAGCCCTTCAGATATCTGAGAACAGTTATCACATCTCCCCAATCTTGTCTTCAAGGCCCCGGTAGAGGACCTGAGATTGAAAAGGACACATATCACCATTAGGGTAAAAATATACTTTTTATACACAGATAGACAAATACACACACATACCTCCACATACAGGGTTGGGAAGAGAAACTGTAGACACACATATTGACAAACTGGTGTGAGACGCAACACTTAAACATTGCTTCTCTGGGCAGTCTTTTGAGTCTTTGACAAGATCACAAGAACCAGGAAACTGGGACTTATCCAGATTTCCATCTTCTGTACAGACAAAGCATTCTAGAGAGAGTGGAAAGGGGTTTGGGGGGGAGGAATATAAATAGACTTGTTTGAGATTCCTTCAGATTTCAGTTGCATTATCTTGCCATAAATATATTTTAATGCTGAGTCCCTCTTCCATTTTTATTCTTCCCATCCTAGCAGAAGGTTGAAAAGAAATTCTTCAAATGGTTTATGATGAACCTCAGGATGCAGAAAAGTAGAAATTCATATTTGGTGTGGAATGAGAAGCCATTAAAAAAGAAAAGCAAAAACTTAAATCAAAAGACGTGATTAAATTATATTTGCATGTACCTTTCTTTAAAACAAGATAAAACAAGCCAAGTCAAACCATGTACTCATTCCTAAGTAACAGTAAGGTAACGGCAATAAGAAATGATTGTAACTATCTGCCCAGATTCTGTGTTTAATTTCGCACAAATTCCGTTGATTTACATTCTCTTCCATGGGAAAAGTTTCTGCCTAACCCAATCTGAACAATTGATTTTATAAAATGCTCCCATGGCCAACACGTACTCTGTATAGTTTAGAGATCTAACTCAATCTACATTTCACTATGTTCCAATATTGGTCCCGGATACTTTGCTGCCTGAACTTCCAACCANTGGTCCCGGATACTTTGCTGCCTGAACTTCCAACCAACCCTGCTGGGTCCGGGAATCCCATTCCACCTTCCTTGCTTTCCCATTCTTCCACCTGAAGGCCACCTGAAGTTGGTCACCTTTAGCGGGCTTGCCTTGGAGAGCTTATTTGGTTGATGCTTAGACTCTCCTTCTTTCTTGACGGATTGAGTTTTGAAATCAACAGGTCATCTTTTGTCGATGGTGACGTAGTCTTGAAGTGAAAATTGATTCAAAGAACCCCACGTACTTTTTGGATCTTCATCTGCAGATCGTGCAACAGGAAGGAGGAGGATGGTGAAGATGAGGAGCACAAAGGAAGCCATTGTAATGATGTTCAGGTCCGTCTGGGTGCTCTGAGATGGAGATCTTCTCAGGTGAGATATTTATAGGCAGGGAGTGGTTGTGAATCCTCTGCCTTTTGAGAAAAAAAAAATGGAAGAGTCCAGAATATATTTTTCCTCTTACACTGTTCAAAGATGTCACAACATATAATGCCCGCTTATGTGCAAACCTGAAGTATTACAAGGGCAGATCCATTCCATTTCTGTTTTGGGCGGGGTTGAAAAATCCCAGGTAGCCAGGCTTGTGTGTGTGTGTGAATGTGTGTCCCTTCCATGAAAGATAATTCTTTTTTTCAGCAACTCTGGACAGCTATACCTGGCCACTTTCTTAACATTTTCCAGTGCTACCAGAGGTGAATTGGGTAGAATTCCTTCAACCTATTTTTTTCAGCTCAGAATCATGTAAGAGAAAGAAATATAAAAAGGGTAAGGCAAACATTGTGGAAACCCCAGAAGCTGCACAAAACACAAATTGGTCTTTTCAGTTTGGGCAGATGTGAGCTCAAAGGCCTGCATCTGTGTGAATAACAGTTGGAATTGCACTTGTAAGTGTGTTGTTATATCAAGTCATTTCCACGCACATTCCCAAATAATCCATAAGCAAGGTTCAAATTAAGCAATTAAATGGGCTGTGTTAATTACTGGGAAACTGCTTCTGGATTTTGTGCTAGAGGTAGCAAAAATTGACTTTGAGATTTGCTGATTTGAGGGTTTGTACTTACAGAAATGGCTAGTATTTATTAAATATTTAGAAGTAAAAAAGTTGAGGCTGTAGTGATATCTGATTGTACTGTGCTACAGTCAATGCTTGTCTTTCTTTTCTTTCTTTCTTTCTTTAAATTTTATTATTATTGGTCACGGATCTGTCGAAATTAGAGGTAGTCATTGACAGTTTGTTTAGTGACTGTTCAAATATACAACTGCCCTGAAAAAAAAGTGACCTATGACCGTTTTTTACACTTATGACCCTTGAAACATTCCCATGGTCTTGTGAATAAAATTCAGATGCTCAGCAGCTGACTCATATTTATGACTGTCTTGTGATCCCCTTTTGAGACCTTCTGGCAAACAAAATCAATGGGGAGGTTAGATTCACTTAACAACTGGGTTACTAAATGACTGCAGTGATTCACTTAACAACAGTTAAGTTAACTCAAGGAGTTTCATTCGGTGCATTTTGTAGGACAACAGCATTTTTCAAAGGAGGGTGTGCGCACAATAAACCCAACAAGTCAATGTTCTTTCATGCCACAGTGTGTTTCCTTATTGCTCTTTATGATCACAAAAGACAGGAAAATTCATGTCACCATGAACTTTTCACTTTATGCATTTATGTAAATTGTCTGATTGCTGACATCCTAGAAAGTCCACTGAGCAGACTTTGAAGTTGTTCTTAGTTAAAGCCATTGGTGGGATTCAAATTTTTTTACTATCAGTTCTGTGGGCTTCGTGGGTGTGGCAGGGGAAGAATACTATAAAATCTCCAGTCAGAGGTGGTATTTGCTGGTTCTCTGAACTACTCAAAATTTCTGCTCCCAATTCTCCAGAACTGGTCAGAACCTTTGAACACCATCTGCAGTCAAACACCTCTAACTAGGTCAACAAACAGACCACAATTGATGCCATTTCAAGATGGGTTGCGTGAATAAAACTAATAAAAGCCATCATACCTAAAATGGTTGCCAAATAACTTCGTGAATGTGTCCATGACATCACCATCCACCCAGCTCAGGTCCTCCAAGATTGGAGGGTGTTTACTCAAATCCAAACAAATAAATAAAAACGACCCCCCCCCTCACTCTCTCCCTCCCTCCTCCTTCCCAGGGAGGAAGGAACGAGGAAAAGAAGGAAGGATGGAAGGAAGGACGGAAGGAAGGAAGGAATGGGAAGGAAGTACTTTATCCAAAAATGACTAGAGTGCTCAGTGCAAACATTTTTTCTTTTTTGACCACTAGTCAAAAGGCAGAATCATCAACATTGTAACCAAATCCACTTGTTGGAGTTTATACATTGGGGTTGGTGGCTTAATGTGTAAATCAACAAGCCAGCATTTAAATAAACCATGGATTTTCCTTGGAATGACATGCAGCCTTCTCAGACTTTCCCAAAGAAGAGTAAGAAAGGCAAGGAAAGGAATGGGAAGTTTTATGAGTAAAAAACACCTCTAGAACCAGAGAGCTAATATCTAATTCCTTTTATTTTAATATTGTGACAAGTCAGCTGAGAATTACAATTTCAGAAAGATAGAAAAATGCAGCATTAACTGAAGCTATTTTTCCAGAGAAAGGAAATTTCTGCAAACAGTGGTCTCATACAGACCAAAGGATGGTTGGTCTATTCTGACAACATTGCAACATTTCATTGGCAGGAAGTTTAGAATTAAAGTTATATATTATACTTATATAAATAGTCTTCGTCCTAAACCCGATAAAGGATATTCTTGATTACATACAGATATACCTAAATTGACTGATTTGGAAATTCATGGTGTTAGAACACGTATTTTGAGGTAACATTATTTTCAATGGATCATGCCTTGACCACGATATTCTAAAATGATATTGGTGAACGCCTAGATATTAGTTCCTCCCATTCACCACCATGTTCATTCTTGCTTCAAGGCAAATCTGTGGTTTCATTCACTTCTTTTTCAAGGAAAATATCCAGATTTGGGCGTCTGTAAGTTGAATTTTAGCCTTTGGTAGGCATTTCTAGACCTCATTGCAGCGTAGGATAGGTGGGCGATATCTCTGTAGGGTAGGACACTAAATACACATCATCTTTAATTCCATAATACACTTGATTGCAATCTAACACGTCCCATTTAGTTCATCATTCTTCCCTGTTATAATACGTATATATATAGACGGGCCAGCTTTGTGAAGACACTTAAGAGTGGCAACAGACGCAGTTATAAGCTTTTTGCAGCATAAATTTAGTTGTGGCTCCTCGGTGTCTGTGAGCTTCGTGGGCTTTTGCTGTACGATCGTTCTCCAGTACCAAATAGGCCAGACATCATCAGTGCTTTAAAGAAGGGAGATTATACCCCCAGATCTGATCCTTTGCTTAAGCCTTTGGACAGCTCACCCTTTGACTTAACAGGAGAGGAACTTTCGTCACAGCTCAAAACTCCCAACGCATGCAGTAGGAAGAAGAAGCTCCACCGTGTCGGTCCGAGACCCCATTGCTTTCGCACACATATCTGAAGGTCTTATAAATGTGAAGCGTGTACAACCTCCCACGGTCGGAAGGACTCCCTTTTAAGGTCGCCAAATCGCCGACTCGGCTGACACAACCTTTGCCCAGCAAAAGGTATTGTTTGTACCTGGCAGAAGGAACAGTGATTGTTATTGTTTATAGCGCTTGTTCAAAAGTTTTTTGTACATTTTATTTTCATCAATGCTGTGGACGATGTCGGTAACATTAAGACAGGGGCACGATGACGTGAGCAATCAACATGGTGGCCCCATATGGAAATACTGTTGAAGATGCAGGACTTTTGATCAGCTGTGGCTGCCTGTTACATTTCTAGCTAATGACGATCTATAAAGTTTGAATTAGGCTTGGTTTTTGGAATTCTCTCCCACCCACAATAGAGGTGCGTTCTCCAGGACTCATATTTTTTAAGATTTTACAATTGAAGTGTATTAGCTATCTCAATGAATGATGTTGATGACTCTGAGAAAGAGTGCAAAAGAAGAGCACAAAGAGATTAGGATACTGGCGAGACTAAAATATATCGAAGACACGGTTGCAGGAACTGGTAGTGTCTAATTTGATGAAAGAAGGACTAGCGTGACATAATTAGCAGTGTTTCAATATCTCAGGGGCGTGCCCCAAAGAAGAGGTAAGTCAAGCTAATTCTCCAACAAGCCATCTGAAGGGCGAACAAGAAGCCAATTGAAACAGCTGTGTCCCTCGGAAAGTTGTGGGAACTCCCATCACTTAGACCTTCAGAAGAGGATTGGCATTGTCGATTTGTCAGCAAATCGGGCTGTCAGGTCTCCCCACTTGATGGCGGGCGTTGGACTCGATGCACACTATAAGGTCCCTTCCAACTCTGATAATCCTGTTATCTAGTTATCTCTTATCTGCCTAAAAGAAGTGGCGAGTGTGTGAATACTAGATCAAGGAGAGAAGCAGACCGAGAAACTAAGGAGGATATTTCCTATTTAGTTACGACAACACTTAATCAGTGGAACAAACTTGCCTCCAGAACTCTGCTGAATGCTCAAACTGGAAGTTTTAAAAGAGCCTTGGACATGTCTTTTGTCTGAAATTTCCTATAAGTGTTCCTTATACTGAGTGCAAGAAGACCTTCACAGGTCTTCCAACTCATATTATTCTTTCTGTGAAGTTGCTTTATTAGACTTTGGTAGTACAAATCTACCTGTCATTAATGTGAATTGTTCATATATTTTTCATATCCATAATCTGAATCACTGAAATTCAAGAGTGTCAAAAAAAAGCTGTCTTATTAATGCTGTTGACCTCTTGAATGGTCACAAATGAAATAGGTTAATAATATCAAGGACTACTGTATATTACCTAATCACAGGAGCGTTTTATGAATGGTTATGCAGTCTGAGGGCTAGCTATTTTGAAATTGGCACTTATTGTCCTGGCCGAGTAGCATGTATCTTAGCTATTCCCTCGCTTTTTTTCTTCTTTTAAATATGAAGATACCCTGGTGCTTAATAAGTTTTAACAATCAAGGGAGTCAAAAGAGGAACAATAAACCAGATAAACCAAATAGCACATTGCGTTATCTTCTCCATTCAATTCCGTACATATTCCCTATGTTTACCCAGACAAAGTACATCCTCATTCACTCTCACCAGTTATCGTAACCCTTTTCATGAAACAACATTTTTGGGCAAGATTTTCCATTTGTCATATATGCCATGTTATTTCCCTGCAAGACACAAGAATTTAGTTCATGTTAGCAAAATAATTTGGTTTTTAAAGCGCAATTATCAAAACATTATTTTCAATGGATTCTTC
>BHFT01022688.1:0-15091 GCA_004320025.1 Laticauda laticaudata
AACAACGGATGGAACATTTTGCTCGTCCGTTGTGTCCGTTTTGCATCCGTTGGGCAGTGTGACAGGGCCTTTAGATTGATTATTGTGTGATTATTAGCTGATTCTTGGTTTTATATTTTTTTTTACCAATAATTTTTCATGTATACAGTGGTACAGAGGAATTATGGAGAGTCTTTTTGACTGCAGTGGAATACAGATACAGATTTAATTACTTAATTTTCAGTAAATCCGATATTATACAATTGAGCATCAACTAGGAAGGATTGGCACCATCATAGCTAATTTTTTTCCTGGCTATTTCACAGAATAGCTGCAGTTCAGTATCACTTTAGATGAAAATTAATGAAGTATTGTAGCTAGAATAGCAGATTCCTTAGACAAAACACTGTATCATTATAGAAGTTTTATATATTTTAATTTTGCCTCCCTTTTTTAGTATATTATATTAAAACATAGTGAAGATGTAAAAAATCTTATTTAGGAGAAGACTTTTAGATCATATAAAAAGACAATCATGGAATCTTTTTTCTTCTTCTAACTTACGGCCTTCATGGAAATTATTAAGGAAAATGAAGAACATCAATGTGAGTCAGTTTTTGACAAACTATAAAAATGTTTTGGTTCTGGTTTAATGAATTTTTAATATGAGATTGATTTCTCTGCATACTTTAATTATTGTGCTGCTGCTAATTTGCATTGTTTTTAAGAGCAATACTATCACTGTCTATTTAGTCATAAATCATAGTTTATATTGAAGCTTGATCCAAGTGACAAGGTGCAGCATTGCAGCTATCATAATTTTTCTTCTTCTTTTATACGCCAACATAGGAGGTCTGCTTAAGATACAAAAAGAGCTCAAATATTTCAGTGCATTTCATCATGCATTCTTCTCTCCTTTGCTTCAATCTTGCTGATATAAATTTGTGGGAGTGGTTGATATATTAATATATTATCACTTGCATCATTTCCTAAAATGATGCAAGATACCAGGAAGTAGCACATTCAGGTATGCTGCATATGATTTTCTTTTAATCAAAACAGTAAAATACTTTTTCAGTGGCTGCAAAAGTAAATCTCTAAAGCCACTGTTCATCAGTTGGTTTGAACACTTTCTTAAAGCTATTTCTAAAAGACTTAAGTCATGCAATATTTAGCACATATTAAAATAATAGTTTCCTTCCCTCCTCCTCCTCACTCTGTCAGTGACCCTCAGCCTGACACCACGGACTTAAGGCCAGGTCCCACTGGCTGATGGATGCAAAACGTAGGCATAAAGGACACAGCGGACGAGCAAAATTTCAGGGGTGGCTCCATCCGTTGTCATCCGCTCCAAAAAGTGGCGAAAAATTTTTGCATCAAAGCAGAACGGTAAAGGGACGGAATAAAGGAATGGATGTGTGTAGGTAATGGTAGCGGGGATGTTTAAATGGATGTTCATTAGGGAAGACTAGCGGATGAAATGGATGGAAAGCGGATGCACACCTCCCAAAGCGGCTCCGGGGAAGATTTCGAGCGGACATGAGCGAAGGGGGATCAGTAGCGATGAAGCGATTGTATCAACGGACGGCCTAGAGGAAACAAAGCGGAGCCCGGCGGAATGTATATCGTATGCAAAGCATTCACTGCACATGCGGGGAGTTATGAATTGCGTCACGCTCCATGGATATAAAAAGGATCAGCAACGCACAGCAGTCAGCATGTGGGGAAAGACTTGCTGCCACATACATTCTTGCAGAACACCTGGTTCATCAGTCAGGCAAGAAGAGGAAGCCTGTTGCTTAATGGTCAAGCCCTGACAAGGTGAAGAAGGGCCGAGAACCAGCATCCACCCCCTGGCACTGACTCTGAAAGCTGCATGCTGCTGCTGCGATGGTCGCGACCAGCCCCAAGGCCCCAAAGCTGGCTGGCTGAAGGCCCTGCTGCTCAAGCCCCTGAAGGCCACCTGCTGTTCAAGCCCCTGGAAGGCCCTACTGCTCAAGCCCCTGAAGGCCCTGACTGAAGGGAAGAGAGGATGAGCATGAGGATGAGTGCTGGAATGGCGAGGAGAACCGAGTACCTCCTGGAGAAAGCGCACAGACTGTATCGGGACACCAAAAAGAACGCAGGCAGCTGGAGAGACAAAGCAGCAGAGCCTGGGGTTAACACTGCAGAAGTACTCCTTGATGGTGGAAGCACGATGCACACTCTGGTATGGCCAGCTACACCTCAAAGAAATCCGGGCAGGCTGCGTCAACTCAAACTGACCAAGAGATATACGCATGGGCCAAGTGCAGTTTCGCGAGGTGAAGATCCCCCACCGAGAGCAGCCAGCCTCTGAGACCCCGCTCCCTCAGCACAGCCACAGACCAGCCAGTCCTCTTCCAAGCCCAGGAGCCAGCTTAACCCTGTCCAGCAGGTTTCTTCAGAGGGCCCACGGGCAAAACCCCCCCAAACAGCTACTCCCTATCCAGCAGACTTGGAGGATCCCAGGAGGATGACGCCCTGCTGTCACAAATGGCAGGAAGAAAGCAGCAGCCACCAGAGGCCAAACTGCCCCCACCCCACCCCAACTCCACAGAATGCAGCGAGAGGGCAACTGGAGGGCCAGGACCACAGTGTGTGCTGTTGGAGATCAGGGACACAATGAAAGACCAGCACAGAAACTTCGCCTTCTCGCTGGTCCAACTTGGACCAGAGCATCCTCTGGACCTTCATCACCTACTGAGTTCAGACCCTCAGGAACCTGCCGCAAGGCAGTACCCCAGTACAACCCTCAAGGCCACTGAAGCTGCTTCCTACCCCAGTCCAGGTCTGCCTCCACCGCCAGGCATGTCACAGCCCTTCCACTGCTTTCAACAGCCCCTCACCTACCAAGGCTACACTACGAGAACTTCCCATAGCAGAAGCAGACTTCTCAGTCCAGGCCCAGGTTCATCGATGCGCACAGCTCCAGTCCTCACCCAGCTGCAGACAGAGCGCCCAGCTACACTCCTCCTTCCTCCACCCCAACAGCCAACCGTCATGGGACAATCTGTTCATCCAGTATTGGGCCTGACATCTTCAAGTCCTTGATGAAGGGCCTCTCAACCTCATGGACTGAATCAGCCTCTCTGAGAGCTTCTGAACACACACCACGTGTTGTAGCCTTGGGGGCCAAGGCATCCAATGCTACCTCAGAACCAACACTCAAGCCACAGCCACTCTCACAGTTCCCTGACTGCTTAAACAGCTGCGACCGAATGGGATATGAACTCAGCGTGTACAGAGAATAATGTCCAAGAGATTGAGTTGTTTACTTGTTAGTTTTCTTTTGCTTAAGACACTTTACTTGGTCATTTTGCCCTCATTTAATACAATATAAAGTTTACCTAAGAAAGTTTATCTTTGCTTAACAACTTAATACAGTTACTTAGTTCATTTGCCTTATTAATAAAAGTCATAAAGTTCACCCTAAGAAAGTTAATACAGGTTATCTTTGCTTAACACACTTAGTTTACCTGGGTTCTTTTTTTTTACTTAATAAAGTGTTGGTGAAAAACTTTGAAAAAATGGTAAAAGCACTTTGTTATGATGTGGGTAGATAGGATATTTTTGGATAGATAAACCTCAGTCAAGCATCGTGGACTGTAAGTTCCCCATCCCAGGTGCCACACATTTGGGACTTTATTATCAATAAAAACTATCTGTATCAAACATTTTAAAATAAACAAAGCTCTTATTAATGCCCTATTCATTTGGACCAGCTCAACATACATGCACAATCTCATCAGTTTATGCGACAGCCTCAAGGAAAGCATCCATTAATGCATCTAGTATCCCGTCTTGCCCACTCCACTGCTCCAGCTTCTCAAGTAGTTTGGTGCTGCTTCTTCCCTTCACGTGAAGCTCTGGTTGGGGCCATTGTACATCCACAGGTCTATCAGTTTGTCCTTGCCCTCCATTCCACCAGGCTCCATCGTCCCATTCCCTTGTTGACGCGTCACAAGCCTGTTCTGCAACACTGGGTAGTGGGTGCGAGGAGATTGTGTGCAGGATGCAGCAAGCTTCCACGATGTTCCTCACAGTCCATGGGTGGATGCTGCATGGTGGTGAGAAGTACCTGGACCTGTTGGCCAAGGATGCCAAAGGCCTTTCCACCAAGCATCTTGCCCTGGACAGCCCTGTAGTTGAAGATCTCTCTTCACGGGTGAGGTATCTGGAAGTTGGACGGCTTCATGAGGTAGGTCTGAGGGAAGAAGGCGTCATCCCCACGATGAAGTAAGGGCACATCTGTGTGTTGTCATGGGTAGGGGGTTGGATCTAAAACCCCATGATAGTTGCGTTTCCAGCCATCCTGAAGCCCATTGCCGTTGTATACCTGGCTATCTGAAGCTGAGCCGTTGCCTGAAGCATCGGTGTAGATGACTTGTTGCAGCACAACATGGCAAAGAGATGATACTGAAGAAGCCTTGTTAGTTGTGATAAGAGACGCTAGTTGGGTGGAGTTGTTGCAGCCACGTGCTTCCCATTCTTAGCTCCAACGGTCCGGATGGGAAAGTCTCCCCTCTGATACCACTCTTCTTGCAACTTTCCTCCAGCTTGGTTCAGTGGTGGGACCTGAGAAGGCTCCTCCACGTATTCTTCATGATGGCCTGCACCATTCTCTGACCACAATGCTGATGGTGTTGTGTGGCACCCTGCATACTGCATGTTTCTGTATGTGGTCCAAAGGCCAGGTGGCACAGAGTCAGTGCCACCTTCAGTCAACCTGGGGTCTCAGACGCTCCACAACTTTGTCAAAATGGCTGGTGGCATCCTCATGAAATGATGGAATGCACGAGGGTCTTCATTCCTCAGCTCACCATCCAGCTTGTCATAGAGTCCAAACTCCACTCTTCTCGCGATCCATCTTCGGACCCACACAGTCTTGGACATCTCCTTCTTCTCCTTGCGTAGAAAAGTGAAACAGTCTGAAGAGGGCTTGGTTCTTGGTGTTGAATGATGGCAGCTACCATAAGGAGTGTGTGATGATCCATGGTGGAATCAATGGATGATGTGGAAGAGCAAGACTAAGGGTGAAAGGTCTGTACACCACGGTTGCTGACTGATAGTGAGATCCAGGTGATTTCCTCCCCCTTTTTATAGGAAATATCAGTTTTTCCGCTAGGTGTCCTTCCACATTCTCTAGGCATACTCCAACATCCTAAATATTCGAGATACGTCCCATATACAAACGTTTTGTCCGCTTTAATGCTTTTATATGAGATGCAATCCACTAAATCCTTTCTATTTCCGTGCTACTAACGCTGTGTGGACATTCCGTGTACCTTTCGCTTCCTCACTCTTTCCGCTTTTCAGCTGCAGCAGATGTAAGTTGAGGGGATGGCCAGAGGATGCTGAGAGGATACAGCGGATGTGTAACGGATGACAACGGACATAGAATGTTTGTTGCCCATATGTGTCAGGATGTAGATCGTATGTGGCAGAAAGTTCCATCGCTCAAAAAGCTTTTGTGCAGCTCAAAACTTTTTGAGCAGATGAAATAGCAGTAGACAGATGTTTGACGGATAAAGCGTATGAAACACGTATGCAGTGAGTACACAACGGATGCATCGCGTTTTCAAACAGATGGCAAGCTTTTGATCCGTTTTGCATCCTCTTTGCATCCATTGGTGCAGTGGGACATGGGCTTTACATGCAAGGATAAGGGTTCAAAAATGGAAGAATGTATGTAGAAAGAAGGAAAATTATTCTTTCAAGATAAGAAATTCATATGGGAATTGTTTAGATTCAGGCAATTAATGCTTAAATTATCTTCTGTTCAGATTTTTGTTCAGGTTGACCAGTGATGGGATTCAAAAAATTTTTACTATCGGTTCTGTGGGCATGGCTTGGTGGGTGTGGCAGGGAAAGGATACTATAAAATCTCCAGTCAGAGGTGGTATTTGCCGGTTCTCTGAACTATTCAACATTTCCGCTACCGGAAATGGTCAGAACCTGCTGAATACCACCTCTGAGGTTGACCACTGAAGAAAAAAAATCATATTTTCCTAGGATCTAACAAAATGTTTTCTTGAGGTTATTTCTCTGTTCTTCTTTTACTGCTTGAATTTAGGACCACCCTTGGCTTCATGTTTTTCACAAAGAGTTCAGAACTCTCTGTACAAGCTTAGAAAGGCAGAGAATGGATGGTTTTCAGTTTCACCAGGAGTTCAAACTCTTCGGTTAAACTCCTGTTTTATGAGGATCTCTTTATCTCAAAATATCCTGGCATTTCTTATGGAACTAACATTAAAATGAAAATTATGAAACAGATTGATGTTGTTGCCTCTTCAAAATCTGGCCAAAGACCTCTTTAAGTGCATCATAATCCATCTTTATCCCTATCTATTAGAAGCATCTGTTTGATTGATTGATTGAACCCTAAGGTGGGGAGGATAGAGAGTGATGGTCATGAAAGAGCCTTTTCTTGTGACCACAATTTCCACTCCAGTATAGATGGAGTGTGAATACCTTTGTGTTAAATTGGGAAAGAGAGAGAAGTTAGGGATCCTTATGTAGTAGCACTGGGTACAACATGATTCTTTTCTGAGCTGAAGTTAAATAGTAGAGTTTCCCAGGTGCCTTGTTCTGGGTAACTTCAAACTCTATTTCTTGGGGTCATGTTTAGCAAGCGCTTCTATGACAACCATTGATTATCCCAAGTAATATTTTGTCTGATGCACATAGCTGTATAGCTTATAAGCCTTATTTTGTGATTGGGTGTTTTGTGGGAGTAGGTAGGATATGAAATAGGTGTGGAAATAATTTAGGCCTTTGTTTCATTTCCTGGTCACATGCAACTCTTGGCCCCCTAAGACCAGGCATCATCCAATGGATCCAGATGATTTCTAAAATGTATTTGAGCACTTCTCAACCATCTATTGAACAATTCAATTAAGAATCTGGTAAATGCCTGGAATAGGAAAGCAGCTAAGCCTTTTGATTGTGATTACTGTTGAGCCACCTCTTCGATTTAGCCATTTCCAGAGAAGTCTCAGGGATAATACTGGTTCACTGAGGACCTCCAACAGATGAAGAGATGTCTGGAATACTGCTAGATGAAGATGATAAGTTATTCTGAGTTACAGTATGGGTAACCTCATATCTGAATCTATACTATGACAACAAGAAAGCTGTAGCTTGCTCACTTTTCTGTTCTTTGTGCAATAGTTTTGTTATCCATTCCTTATTCTATCATCATTATACATTACTCTGTGTGCAGTTTGATGCAGCTAAAGCCATCCATCCTCCAATAAAACAGACCATGTATGTAGATCTGGATGCTTTATTAAAGGAACAGGATGGGTGAAACTGGGAAAAACAGAAATACATATAATAAGAACACAAATACAAAATAAGCAATGTTGAGTTGCTGATGAACATAACAATTAACAAATGCTGTTAAATCTAAATCTCACCAGTGATACTGTGCATATGGGATGTGGATTTTTGTCCTCAGATGTTCAACTATCACCAACATTTTTCATGGAGCCTCAGGCTAAGATAAAACAGTCAGGGTTCACAGGTGATGTTTTTCAATTGCTGGTCCTGTTTTATAGACTACCTTTGCTCCAAAACCCCTCTCAAATCTTAATTTGTTTCATTGTATCTGTTGGTATATGTAATCCAGGGAGGGATAAATGAAGAATACCTGCAACTGTCCAGCTAAAGCAAAAAGGACCATAGATTTGGCAGCAGTGATTATAGGAAGAAGCTAGGGGAATCACTTTGGTGACAGTTGCAATGGCATCATTTCATACTGTGTGAGAGATGGCAATGGTAAACTGTTCTTAAATTTTGTCAGGAAAAATCATATGGATTGGCAATATTTTATTATTGATGTCATCGTGCCAGATGATGGACCCTTCATGTTGGATGGCACTCAACATGCTACTTAGGAAGAGTTGAGGATCTTTGAGTGTACTAATGAAGTTTGTGATATGGCTTGATTAAAGATTTCAGGATGTTGCTGTACAGGAAAAGAAAACTTGAAGCTGAAAAGAACATGGAATGTAAGCATGAAGATAGGAAAGCTCAAAACAGTTTCAGTTTTACCATGTAGTTAAAATGAATCAACTACATGGTAATGTATTAGGTATCCATGAATTGAAATGGACTAACATTGAACACTTTTGGTCAGAATATTGTACTTTTTTGAATTAAAGATAGAAAAATCCAAAGGAGGAACAATGTTTTCAAGGTTAGGAAGGATTAGTAAAGACAGTACATAGGAACAATATAATACAATACAATTTCCTGCAATCAAGTTTGGTGCGGTTAACCTTGAGTTTGTATCTATTGTGTGGTCTTGTGTTGTTATGGTTGAAGCTGAAGTATTCATTGACAGGTAAGTCATTGCAATGTATGATTTTATATACTATACTTAGATCAGACCGAAGACAGCATAATTCAAGGTTTTCTAGGTCTAGAATTTCAAGTCTGGTGGCATAAGGTATTCTACGAGTAGAGGAGTGGAGAACTCTTCTTGTGAAATATTTCTGGATTTTCTCAACTGTGCTAATATCAGATACGTAATGTGGTCTCCAGACTGATGAGCTGTATTCGAGTATTGGTCTAGCAAATGTTTTGTATGCTCTAGTTAGTAGTGTGATATTACCAGAGAAAAAGCTACGTAGGATTCGGTTAACAACTCTTAATGCCTTTTTGGCTATATAGTTACAGTGGGCTCTAGCACTTAGATTATTAGAGATGAGTACTCCAAGGTCCTTTACAGAGCTTGGATCATCAACAAGGTCTTGACTATTCAGGTTGTATTTTATTTCCTGATTTTTTTTGCCAATATGTAAGACAAAGCATTTATTTGTTGAGATTTGAAGTTGCCATTTCTTTGACCATTCTGATACATAGTCAAGATCTTTTTGAAGGATAGCAGTATTGTCTGTGATATTGAACAGCTTTACATCATCTGAAAAGAGATTTAACCATTTGCCATGTTTTCACTATCTTGATAGGATTATTGCTGCAGATTCTAATAATGCTCAAATTTTTCTCACTCCAGCCTTTGTGATAGGTTATAAGTATAAGCAAACAATCAAAATAAACAAAAGGTAGGGGGGATTCCTATCATTCTCCTAATACTATTGACAGCAAATCTCTAGTTGTACTCTGACCTACCATTTGGAAATCATTGCAACAGAGTTAATTGTACATATATGTAAGAATATACATTCTTGATTTCTGTACTATAGCTTGTAAGTACAGCACAACAGAGTTTTATTTGTAATTCATAATATATACAAACATGTATTAAAATCCATGGTGTGTACAGCAATAGAATTTTGCCATTGTCTTTGTAAATTTCTATATCATGGCCTGAACAAATAGAACTTTTAAAATATTTATCTTTAGCCACTCTTCACTGAACAGTTGGTTCCTTTCTCCTTGCCATGTTTTTAGTTTTAATCAAGGACAGATTCTTGTAAAAATAGGGGGTTTGTTGTTTTATTAATTTCCAAGAACTGACTTGATTTGGCTGCCTCCTGAGGACTGCCATAGAGCAATTTAAATACAGAGGTGGGTGGCCTTTTTTTCTTTTTTCCTATTGGGTTTAACAATTTTAGCACATATAAAGTAAAGCATTGTTCATTTTCTAATACAGAATGGATTTTCCATTTAAATTAAGGGCTTTGCTCCAAAAGGTTCATTATTCCAGTAGTGCAAATGTAATATACAAGGGCTAATATACAAGAGATACCACAAGCACACCTACAGCAGTTTCCAAATGTTGTAGCACACATTTTGTTGTGCAATTTCCAATAAAATGCATTGGGTTTTGGAAAGATCACCCCATTTATATGAGAGAGGCACAAGCGACAATTAAGTAATAATGCAATTTCTCAAGTTCCCATGATTACAAGAAAGCTCAGCCATTCTTGTTTAAATCGTACATACAGTAGGCCATTAAAACATCAGAAGGCATCTCTATTCCTGAGACCAAGGGAATGCTCATCATTTTCAGCCATATATCAATAAGAGTAACCAATTACCCTGGAGCAAAGGTAAGACAGATGCCTGAAATTCCTCTCAGTGAATGTATGACATTGTTACATTAGCCAGGAGACTACAATGCTATTTCAGATAGTAGTTTAGCTGCCTGTTTACCAGCTCTGTCAGGTACATGTTTGTGCATCTCACAGTGCATCACAGGAAGGTGAGCTGGCTTCACACCAGAAATAAATCAACACTTCTTGCAATATGATCCAAGGCCCCACTCCCCTTCCCAGAGCTACCTCACAAATGGGCTTCACAATTGGGAAGGTTTAGAGCTGGCTGGAACCTGACTACCAGCACATAACACCAACTTGTCTCCCCACTGAAGTGGTACCTATTTGTCTACTTGCATAGAACATGCTTTCAAACTTCTAGGTGGGCAGAACTTGAGATGAATGATGGGAACTCATCTCACCATGTAGTGCTAGAATTTGAACCACTGGAGCAGAGACTATCTCCAGATCATTAAGCCACTGAGCCACCGCTCTTCTAATCCTGTCTACTAAGTCAAGTATACCTATGAGTGGTTCAAACAAAGATGTTCTCTGTCTTCCTTCCTTCCTTCCTTCCTTCCTTCCTTCCTTCCTTCCTTCCTTCCTTCCTTCCTTCCTTCCTTCTTCCCTTCCTTCCTTCCCCTCCATTATTTGGTTTATTTTCTTTCCACAGAATTATGTTTCAAAAAGAAACTTCTCTTTGGTGTATTTTGATAAGTAACATTAGAAACTCTCCATCTGGCATCATTCCAAATCTCTTTTGATCATTTCTGAAAGCACAGCAAACGGTGAAGTTAAATTTAATGTTTTCAAATTTCTGTTATTATCAAGGTATGAATTCTCAAAAAATTTTTTGATAACATTCAATAAATGTTTATTTTTTGTTTTTCTTTGCTTTTGCTTTCAAAAATAACTGTGAAATAGTATAAATATCAAGAGCACATGTTTGGCACAGAAGCACTGAATTGACTGGTTCTATTTTTCTCATCTAAAAAATTTCAGTTTCATATTCCTTTTTATTTCATTTGCTTAAAGCAAAAGAAAGACCAGAACAGGAAGCACCTCATAATTTTATAAAGTAGGCAGCATCTTCAGGCATTCCTAGTCTTCGTGTTAATTTTTAAAATTACATTTGTTTTTATTGAGTATAAAAAACAATGAGAAAGAAAAAATATAACAGCTCTCACAATTATAAAAAATGAATAAAAACAAAACAGAAAAACAAGTTCAGTATCTCTGTGTTTTAATCAGGATGCCCAGAATGATGCTCAGGAGTTCCACTATGCCAGCAGACTCTCTTTTCTGTTTATGGCTTCCTGTCCTATCTGACATTTTATGTGAAAACATTATTTTACTTTTTTTTTTTAATGGAAAGCAGAAACAGGGTAAAACAAAACTTACAAATTATTTCTGGGTCCAAATGGACTTTCTGAACTTCTTTAGAAAAGAAATATAATGGCCAGTTGTACCTCAATTTAGAATTTTGTGCACCTATTCAGAAATTTAACAACAGTAAGAATGGGGTACAGATATCGAAGTAGAAGGGGTGACACATCATTGATTATATCCCATTAGGAAGGGGAAAACTGCCAGGCCACGTGTTCACAACATATCCTTGAGAGTTCAAAAGTTATGGCCTCCCATTGGGTTTTGCTCAGAATTAACCATGTTCATCTTGGTTTACTTACCTAAGTAACTTAATCCTTCACCCATTTTCATTGACACTGCTATTTGATACAGGGAGCAGCAACAGGTTGCCAAGAACAAAAGGCTGATAAAGGACAGGTAAGATTGAAAGGGAGATTGGATCTGAACCTGACCTCAGTTTACACTTTGAACAAGCCAGTTTAGGTTTCAAGGTTTATTTATTTTGTTGTTTGTTTTTGGTGAGGGTGGTAGGAGGACATGGAAAAGACCTTGTTAGAGATGCCAGGGAATCAGAACTTTGGTTCACCTAACTGGATAATAACAGTCTGATTTGGAGCATCTCTCTGGGCTGGCTTCCCCAATCACCCTCCCATCCTTGATGCATTCAGATACAACCAGGCCAGCTGAGAAATCTGGAAGGAAAATGTCAGGTTGGGATAAGTTTGAGGCAGAAGGCCTTTCAAGCTTTCTACTGGCCTCTGCTTAGTTTTATTATTCAACAAGGTACTTAGTAAATGCTTGCTTCAAATGCTTATGCAATAGCTAAACTGCAGGTTTGAAATGTGATGGGAGACCTAGTATTAGCCTGAATGGCTGAACACTATGCACATGTTTAAGACAGTGGTTAAACAACAAAGTCAACAAGGATGATTTTGGCAGAACAAGGAAAAGTAACCACATTTTTTAAAAAAACATAAACATTTGCCTATGTGGTAATAAGTGTTATATTTATGGCTGGGATTTCCTGATTGAGGTTCTATTTGACATTCACTTGATGTGAAGCTGGAAACAAGGCAGCTAAGGCAGGTGATATTTTTCTAACAGGAAGGACCACTTTAACTGAATGGAAATGAAAACTTGCAAACAAGGTCAGATGGCTCCAATGAATCAAAGCAAACAATAAAAGTAAAATGAAAATTTGGGCACAAGGCCAGTCTAAATAAATAATAAAGGATAGGAATCTAAGTAATCTGAGCTGGACTTCATGGTTAAACACCTTGACAGCAATGTTTCAGAAAAATGAACAATCTTTTTATGTTTCTGTTCTCTTACTGTTGAACTTTTTCTTTTGATTATGCTTTATAATTGATGTATATATTGGTATTTGTGTGTGCGTGTGTGTGCATGTACTAATTGGAACTGGTTGTGCAGGCAATTGTGCATATTGTTTAAAAAGGGATAAAACATATGTTGCAATAAACAGTGAAACACAGAAACTGCTCAGTCAAAGAATGTTGTCTTCCTTGAATCCAGCTAAAATGTATCACATCCAAATCCCACTAGAACAGACGTGTCGAACCTTGGCAACTTTAAGACTTATGGACTTCATCTCCTAGAATTCCTCAGCCAGGTTGGCTGGAGATTTCTGGTAGTTGAAGTTCACAAGACTTAAAGTTACCAAGATTGGACACCCCTGCACAAGAGGAAATGAATTTTGGTTACTGTATGCTGATAACATCATATTTAATTTGATTTAAAAGGAACAATTTGAACCCTGGTGTCAGTATTCCTGGTGGACAGGAACTGTCACCTGGTGGCTCAGTGCTTAGAATGCAATATTGCAGGCTAATTCTGCCCACAGCCTGGAATTTGATCCTGACCGGTTCAAGGTTGACTCAGCCTTCCACCCTTCCAAGGTCAGTAAAACGAGGACCCAGATTCTTGAGGGCAATATATTTGTAAATCACTCAGAGAGCACTATAAGACACTATAGAACAGTGTATAAGTCTAGGTTCTATTGCTATTGCTATGATTAACAAATATCTACAAATGATATCTGAGAAATATGTTAACACACCCTCTGGGATTGTATTAGACAATTATGTAGTAACTCTTTTTGTAGGAGAAATGTGGTTTTAGCTTTTAGAATCAAATGGAATCTAAAGTACTAACATATTTAGTCCTGCTCATTAAATGATCAATTTGCTTTTATTGTAAATACTAATGTTATGTTACTGTTTACTATTAACACTAATACTTACTGTAAATGCTAACATTTTTCTGCTTTTATAGAAGGGACTATCTGTAGCAGCATAAGTAAGAAATTATAGAGGGCTTTCGCCCCGTCAGGTATGTAAATGTGTGTACATGGTTTCCTGGAAAGGTGGTTGTCCCCAATAATTTATGCTGGGAAGTGAACATATTTTCCCTTCTCATTATTTCATATTAATTAGGCAAGATTGGGTTGCTTGAGCCTGAGGAAGAGGGAGCAAAAGATGATCAGAAAGCATTTGAAAACATTTCTTCTGAAGGATATGCTTAGTGAGCTTCTGGAATCATTGGAAAGAAATACTTTGCAGTATCCCAAACAAATATTGCCCTAATCCAGTTCTGAGAATTGCCTTTCTGGGTGTGCTCTGCTTTCAGAGACTGGCAGATAGAACTGGCAGTCTGACAGAGGCTTTGGCATAATTTGTTGGAAGGAAGGCCCAAGTGGAGAGATGAGACTATATCTTGATACTCACTGTTTTCACAGAAGCCGGGCCATACAAAAGCTACTCAGGTGTTTAATGTTCTTTGAGATAGGACTATCTGTAGCAATGGTAGGAAAGAAAAAAAAGAGTTGGGAGTTCAAATCCAAGTTGTGCTTGTTTTGTTGTGCCGGTTTATTTTTATTTGTATTTCTAACTTTCTAGTATGTTGTTTAGTAAAGGAAAAACAAAACAACAAAAAAACCCATATAAATAAATAATTACATAATGAAACACAACATGCTGTTGTCTGAAACAAAACTGCATTTGATTCAAAATGCATTTGATTTATCTGGTTCAAGGATTTTTACTGTATTTCTCCTGGTAATATTGCCATGAGAGTTGAAATTCTTAACATACCTACCTTGCTGAAAGAAGACTAAGATGTAAAGATCTATTCAAACTCACTCTGAAAGTTTTTTAAAATGTGACATTACCAGTGAGTGGCATGCTACTGATTTCTCTTTCTTATAGCCAATGTGATTGTTCCCTTTCCTGCTCTTTAAATTTATTTAGGGGGAAATAGATAATGATTTTATACATTTACCACCTGTTTTCTCTAAACCATGTTTAGGAAGTTGCAGCTCAATTGTTCACCAAAATGGTCCTAACTATCTGTCTGGTGTCTATTAATCCAAAAGAGCCTCTAAAATGGATAAAGAGTAGTAACAAAACATTGAGAATCCCTCTCAGTCTGCTTTCATTATGTCAACAAATGCTATGTGAGATATAATGATAGGTATCATCCTAAAAAAGAGAGTTTGGAAAACTATCTTCTGAACTTTCCATTAATTCAAGTACAATCAGTTCACTGTTTTTCCCAACAGTTCACTGAAATAGTAAATCTGCTAAATCACAGGAATGAGTTTCATTTTCAGTAATCTGTAGACTAGGGCCCTTGTAAACTCATTTCATCATTTTATATTTTATGAGTAGCTCAGGCTTTTCTGAGCCTTTTTTTTTTTTTTT
>BHFT01022690.1:0-10975 GCA_004320025.1 Laticauda laticaudata
CAGATGCTGGATGGATAGAGAGGAAGCAAAACGGAGGCAGTGAGTACATCGCGTTAACCAACGGATGGCAAGCTTTCTTGTCCATTTTACATCCTCTTTGCATCCGTTGGTGCAGTGTGACAGGGGCTTAAGTAAGTGAATACATGAATGAATAAATGAAAGATGAATAAATCTCTAGAGTTACCTTGTTTGCTGTTGTTGGACAGATATTCTACATGAATCATATTCTTGACATATCAACATGCTGATAGTTCAACATGAAGAATTCGGGCAGTAACATGTGGCTGACATTTTTAAAAGTTCACTCCATGCATATAACTGTGCTTAGCTGTGGTTTTCCTCTCCTCTCTCCTGTTGTCTGGAGCAGATGACTGAACTTCCCAGGAGGGCAGCGAAGCCACAAACTGATTAAAAGTTTTCTTTTCTTTTCTGTTTTTTTTTTAATATATTGAGAAATAAAACATGTTAAATGGCAACCCTGCATATCAAGACACCACCGCTGATAGCACAGTGTCAGTCACCTTCCTCCAGTGAATTAATCTGCCATACACATTAGAAATATCATCCTTCATGTCAGAGGCAAATCCATTATACCATATCCAGAGGACAAAAGGGAATTGCAGAGACCTCTAAAAACTCACTCACCATTCTGATTATATTTTCTAGTTTCTCAATGGTTTAAAAGCCCAGTTCTTATATGTAAATTGATGGGCATCTGCCTGCTAAATTTGTCTTTCCCCATTTGGTTTTCAAAATGTCAACAGATGCTAAGGAGAGGGGAAAAAACAGTCAAAGAAGTCAATGCATGTCAATGCATAGAAAAAAATAGAGAAAAGACTAAAACATTGTGACATTTTAATATTTTTATATGGCTTGGTTTATGTTGTCTTCCTTGCTTAATATTCGGCATGAGTTTGTAATGGCATTTTACGGGGGTGGGTGGGTGGACTTAAAATATCCAAAAATCAACAACATGAAATTTAAATCAGAGAGTATTAATAGAAAGCACCTTTCAAACAATCTCAAGAAATTAGTGTTTCTATTTAAGAACTGGAATAAACTGGAAGACATTAGAAGAAAATAATAATTTAGCCACATGGCAATTAAGTGTATTTTAATAGAAACCCTGTTCAATAGGGTTCATTCAATCAGGTACATTCCCTGTAGCAATTCCGATGTGAAACATGATTATGGGATAGCACTCCAGTTTATGTTCTGGAGGAGCACAAAAATATATAAATTTGATTATTTCTGAAATTCAATCAATTTTGCATGCTGCACATTCTACCTCTTGCATACCTACTAATATGGCTTGTCACACAAACAAAAAGACTTATGTTTGTTGACTTTCAATACAGGTTGAAAATTAGGCAAAATGCAATTTGAATCTATTTGAATATTGCCCTGATTTAACTTTGCTGTTCAATTCAATTTGGATTTCTGAATCAATATGCCAAATTGGTATATGAATCAATTCCAGAAACCTGTCAGATTGTGAAAAATAGGTGATGAAAACATTCAAATTGATCCAGAAGTATCTGATTTGGCGTATAAGTCCAATTTGTTTTGGATAGTTAACTGGAATGCTTTTGAACTGCCTCCTTGAACTGAATATGTGGACTCCAGGCCTTTGTGAGTGAAGAAATAAAAGGTGACTTGCAAAATGGATGATTGACCACTCTGTTTTCCTGAAAATGCAACCTACCCTGAAAATAAGTCCCAGCTTGATTTTTACATGTTTGCCCAATATAAGCCCTACCCCAAAATAAGCCCTAATTAAGATCCTGCCCACCCTAATTAAGATCCTGTTTCCAAGTTTTCCTGGTCCTTCAATTCTCAGTGGGCTCCTGAGCTCTGTCTGTTTAATTTTCATTTGGAGAAGAAATATAATTTCCTTGCTTCTGTAAGCTAGCTCCTCCCCCTTCATATGGAAGTTATTTATTTGCAAGTCCCCATAATGGACTGTGTGAATGACTCTGGGGACAAATGGAAAACATATTGCCTCAGAAAAAAATCAGACAGGGGAGGGAGGAACCCCCAGAGCTTAACAGTCAGAGAGAAAAAATTAGAAAGGACATAAATGATCAGACAGTTAAAAGTGGTTGTGGAAAATCTGTACCTTCAGACTTTCAAGATTCTACTAATGTATTTATTTTATTTTTATTTTTAATTTATTTATTTTGTTTGTCAAGCATGTACGAGAAAACAAGTATAAGTATGAACATAACATATAAATATATAAGCATAAACAGGTATAAGTATATACAAAATAAATGAGTATGAATAAATGGATAAATGGAAATAGTAGGACAGGGATGGTAGGCATGCTGGTACGCTTATGCACGCCCCTTTACAGACCTCTTAGGAATGGAGTGAGGTCCACAGTAGACAGTTTAAGGTTAAAGTTTTGGGGGTTTGAGGATGTAACAACAGAGGTCAGGATAGTGAGTTCCAGCATTACCACTCTGTTGCTGATGTTGTATTTTTCTGCCAAATCGCAGTTTGGAATGGTTTACTTTGAAGTTTGTTATCATTTTTGTCCATTGTTATTGCAGTGAAGCTGAAGTAGTCGTTGACAGGTTAGGACATGTAGCAAACAATTTGTGTACAAAGCTTAGATCAGACCATAGGCGGTGATAAGTTTTAGGTTGTCCAGGTCCAATATTTCAAGGCTGGAGCATAGGGAATTCTATTGTGAGTAGAGAGGAGTGGAGTACTCTCCTCGATAAATACCTCTGAACCGCTCAATCATGTTTAATGTCCAATTACAGTGTGGATGCCCAGGCAGATGAGCGTGATATTTGAGAATACTAGGTCTGGCAAACGCTTTTGTATCCCTGGTTTCCAAAAATACTAGTGTTATCGAAAAGAAGGTTAAACAACTCTTAAATGCTTTTTTGGCCAATGCTATTAAGTGAGCCTCTGGGGCTTGATCTTTAAATGAGATACTCCTAGTCCTTGACAGAGTGAGGATTGTCTATCGAGGTTTGCCTTATCATGCCCAGTTTGTATTTAGTGTTCTGATTTTGTGTTGCCAATGGTTAACACAGAGCATTTGTTTTGTTGAGATTGGAAGTTGCCAATTGTTCAATCATTCTGACACAATAGTCAAGGTCACTTTGCAGGGTAGCAGTAATTGTCAGTGATGTTAATTACAGTTAGCTTACATCTTCAAGCAAAGAGGACACAGTTGCTTTTAATTTGATCACAAAGTTCATTTATGTAAATTAGAAAAGAGAGATGGTCCTAGAATGCTGCCTTGGGGGACACTGGTGTTAACTGGTGCAGGGTTTGATAGGGCACTCCTTATTTTGACAACTTGTTGCCTATTTGAATGAATGCAGCTATCCATTGATCCAGTGATCCAGAAATGCCGTAAGAGCATAGTTTAACAGTAGTTTGTCATGTACCACTGAGTCAAAAAGCCTTGCAGAAGTCTATGTAAATTGTGTCTATTGATAAAGTAGAATTAGCTCACTTAGTCTTGTTTTCACGCCTACGTCCACCTGGGAGAGCTAACAGTTCCAAAATAAAAAGTAAATAAATTCCTAGATGGATTCCAGAATGAATGGAATGGAATGGAATGGAGTGGAGTGGAGTGGAGTGGAGTGGAGTGGAACAAAACGGCACGGCACGGCACAGCACAACAATAGCATAGAATCTTTAATGGCCCAGTCTGCATGGACACACAAGGAATTTGTCTTTAGTGCATATGCTCTCAGTGTACATAAAGAAAAGATACATTTGTCAAGAGTCAGAATCATAAGGTACAACACTTAATAATAGTCATAACGTACAATAAGCAATCAAATCATACCAGGAAAACCGTTGTTATAAATCATAAGGATACAAGCAACAAAATAACAGTCATATAGTCACAAGTGGAAGGGATGGTGATAAGGAGTGATGAGAAGATTAATAATCATAGTAGTGCAGACTTTGTAAATAGTTTGGACCGTGTTGAGGGAATTATTTGTTTAGAAGAGTGATGGTGTTCAAAGAAAAAACTGTCCTTGTGTCTAGTTGTTCTTGGTGTGCAGGGCTCTACAGCAGTCATTTTGAGGGGCAGGAGTTGAAACAGTTTATGTCCAGGATGTGAGGGGTTTGTAAATATTTTCACAGCCCTCTTTTTGACTTGTGCAGTACACAGGTCCTCGATTGAAGGCAGGTTGATAGTAATTGATTTTTCTGCAGTCCTAATTATCCTCTGAAGTCTGTGTCTGTCTTGTTTAGTTGCAGAACCAAACCAGATAGTTATAGAGGTGCAGATGATAGACTCAATAATTCCTCTGTAGAATTGTATCAGCAGCTCCTTGGGCAATTTGAGCTTAATACAAATTGGACAAGGGAAATAGTTTATCCTTCAAACCCTAGGCAGGAAAGTATACCATAGAAACTTTAAAATGCCTCATTCCTGATCATTTGCATCTCCAGTGAATGCAGCCTACACGAAGGCAGCTAGAATATAGCACAAAATTAAGGCTAATGAAAAAGTCTGCTGGATTGTGGAATATTTGCAAATAATACAATCAAACAAAAGAGAAGTAAGATTACCAGTATATCATACTTCTCAAGTTGCAGATAATGAAAAACAAAAATCCTAATTATATTGCATTTCTCACTGCTGATTTGCTCATTGCCTCCATCTGACAGTAATGAGTTCTGCTTGTTTGAATTATTCCTTGAGTAATCTGGCACTTTTCATTAACCAGCTTCCAAGTTATGCTAATTATTAACAGGACCTATTACACTGAATATTATAATTTGCCTTTAAATTAATAATATACAATCTCACATGATGCTGAAAAGGAAGCAAAATAGCATGAAGATCTGAACAGAATATTAAATGCACTGAGTTAGCTGGCATGCTACTGTTTTTGTTTTTGTTTTAAAGTAAGGGAAGCTTTCCCCCTATAAGTATCTTCTTGAACAAATCCCAAATGTAAAACTGAATTTTGTATAAAAATTGAATAAGCACAACCTTCAAGCAAAAAAAGTAAATACTGTACGTGCTTCAGTGTAGTTCAAGACTCAGTGATTTCACAGACATCAAAAGATCTGTGGACCTAAGGAATTCTGTGACATTGAATGAAAATAAACAAAGCCTAACCATTACCATCCTTCCAGAAGACAGGGTTGAACCATGGTTATTATAGACTAAACAAGTGCATCCAAAAAACTAAATAATTACTGTATGAAGAAGAAACCTACATCTCACCTAACACCAACTCAATACTGTAACTGGACAACTTGTTAAAGACAACTTCAGGACTTCAGAATTTCAGGGACTTTAATGCAATGTCCAGAAACAATAGCACTCCCACACATACAGCCAAAAATATGGACCCAGTATATAGACAACACATTCCTCATAATGCAAAGAAGACAAATGAAACAATCAACATCTTAAGTAAACCCAAAACGCAGATGCCCAAGAACAAAATAAGAGTCAGAGTGATCTACAGTATAAAATACAAGGACTGTTAATAGTCACTATGTCGGACAAACAGGCAAAAGACTTGCAGAACACATCCATGAACACCAACTAGGCCTCAGAAATCACAATGAAGACTCACATTGCATGGACAGACTCAACCACAATGTCAGCTGGGAAACAGTGAACATCTTAAAATAAGCTAAATCCAAAAACATTGGGAAATTCCTTAACATTCAGACAAATCAGCCATCAATAGACACATCGAGATAAACTATACTTACACATCATTCAAAGGAGTCAATAAAAACAAAAAGAAACAAAATTACAGAACATCACTTCTTCAGCAGCCAACACTCAGATAATCAGGGAAACTCAGAAAGTACCAGGGTCTCCACAGTTCAACCCTGAGCTACACAAATTATCTTCTATAGGAAATCCTAAGTAAGCCCTTTGATCTCAAACAAGGGTTTACATTCTGCTGAGTCAATAAGATTTTACCATTCTTTGGGGAAGCTTGCTCAGATTAGAAAATTAAGTTTATGATTAAAAAAAAAGCCTACATAAAAAATCCCTTTAAAATGTTTTACTCCCAGTTTTCATATATCTGCATCTATTACAAATATGCCTTCAATGATGGTGAGACCTAAAACTTGTAGACCAGGTGCAAGCTATACCAAAATAATTTTGAAACCTGTTATTATAAGGTCTGCAAATGTGAGGTCCTTCCCATAGTTTTTATATGGGCCTGATAAAGAAGTAGAAGGGATTTAATGGATAACTAATAGCAAGACTTTCCTGCTGTTTCAGATTTGTGGTAGGTGCTGACATATGATGTAACTTGGCAGTTTAATGACAGAAAAAGCAATTGGCAGAAGCCCATCTCAATGTTCTAAGAGGAAAGATGGTGTGTATTTGTTCAGTCAGATGCCATCAATATAACTTGATCCACCTACTTAGAATAGAATAGGTTAACAGAGTTGGAAGGGACCTTGGAGGTCTTCTAGTCCAGCCCCCTGCCTAGGCAGGAAATCCTATACCATTACAGACAAATGGTGGTCCAATCTCTTCTTAAAAACTTCCAGTGTTGGAGCATTAAAAACTTCTGGAGGCAAGTTGTTCCACTGGTTAATTCTTCGAACTGTCAGGAAATTTCTTCTTATTTTTAGGTTGCTTCTCTTCTTATTAGTTTCCATCTCTTGCATCTTGACCTGCCCTCAGATGCTTTTGGAGAATAGCTTGATCCACTCTTCTTTGTGGCAACCCCTGATATATTGGATCATTACTATCAAGTCACCCCGAGTCCTTCTTTTCATTAAACTAAACATAGCCAGTTTCAACAACCATTCTTTTAGCCTCTAGTCCCCTAATCATCTTTGTTGTTCCTCCTGGCACTCTTTTTAGAGTCTCAACATCTTTATTACATTGTGCCAACCAAAATTGGATGCAATATTCCAAGTGTGGCCTTACCAAGTCTTTATAAAGTGGTATTAACACTTTACGTGATCTTGATTCCATCCCTCTGTTAATGCAGCCTACAATTCTGTTGGCTTTTTTGGCAGCTGCAGCACACTGCTAGCTCATATTTAAATGATTGCCCATGTGGACTCCAAGATTTCTTTCACAATTACTACTATTGAGCAAGGTACTACCTATGCTGTCATCGTGCATTTATATACACAGATATAATTTCTTCCCCAAATTCCCAAAGACTGTCTACTGCTGACCTCACCCCATTCCTAAGAAGACTGTAAGGGACATGCATAAGTGCATCAATTTGGCTACCATTCCTGTCCTAATGTATCCCTTTTATTTGTATCCATCTCATGTAATCATAATCATGTTCTAATTATATTTGTTATCTAATTCATGCTTGACAAATAAATATAAATAAATGAAATAATGCATCTATGCACTTTTCAAAGATCTTCAGAATGCTTTGCTTCCATCTAATGTTCTCTATTCCATGTACTTCAACTATGTTAAGAATTATGGAAGACATTTCATTTATACAGAACTGAGACCCGTAGCCATAGCACTTAAACATTTATATTTTTATGCCTTTCTAGTACTATCATAAGTTGGTTGAAGTTGACAGGTATTGACAAGTAAGAGTTACATGTCAGGTAACAGCTTCTTTAATTACATTTCCATTTAAGAAAGATAATCAAAATAGCATACAAAGATCAGAAAAAACAACAGCCACTCTTTTCACAATGTTGTATTACAATGCTGGCGGCACTTGTAATAAATTGAAACAGAAGGGTTATAATCAAACAGGAAACTATGAAGACGTGACCCTATAAATTCTCAGTCTTCCCACAACATTTATATGGATATAACCTAACTTATGTACCTATCAGAGTAGACCAGAAAGATTATTTATTAATTAAAGACAAAAAAAAATTAAAGGTATTTCAGAATGACTGCATTCTAATCTATATTTCTTTTTGAGGGTGTGTGTTTTTTTTAAAAAGGGTACAAATACATGTATAAAACAGAAACAAGATTAAGTGTAGCACACAAAATTATCTGCTATAATGTCCTACCAGTAAATGATTACTTCAGCTTCAACCGCAACAATACAAGAGCGCACAACAAATACAAACTCAGTGTAAACTGCTTCAAACTCGATTGCAGAAAGTACATCTTCAGCAACAGAGTGGTCAATGCCTGGAATGCTTACCTGACTCTGTTGTTACATCCTCTAACCCCCTCACTTCTTTAACCTCAAACTATCCACTATTGACCTCACCCCATTCCTAAGAGGTCTGTAAAGGATGTGCATAAGTGCACCATCGTGCCTACCATCCCTGTCTTTTTGTCCCCATTTATCCATACCTATTTCCTGTATTCTTACTCATAAGTAATTAGTGATTGACAAATCAAATAAATAAATAAAATAAATAAATCTTATAAATAAATCTTGTCTTATATAAAAGGNAAGGAAACCCTGAAATGTTCTCACCAAATCCTCTGTTTTTGTTCTCCTATGCTACTATATAAATATAATAATTCAATATACTGCACAGGATTGCTAAAGATGTCTGCATTCCTACCTAATACCAGCAGAAAAGGAATTAAATGTGGAATAATAGTTGACATTGAGGGAAAAAACCCCATATCTCAGACATTCTATGCATTCTTTCATTCATTATTTTACTTACTAGGTCCCATGGCAAAAACAAACCTTAGCCTAGAAATACATCATCTGACTGAAGGCAATTTTAAAAGAAAGAATATTATTTTTTATTAAGTCTTGTTCCTGGAGGCATGATTCATAAATGGATTCCTTTTTTTTTCTTCCCTCCCTCTTTTGTTACTTATGGGATTGGCTTGTTGAGGTGACATCCACTCAAAGCAATTTTCTGATTTCTCTTCCCACTGGGAAGAGCCATTTCAACCCAGTCACCTTAGATGTGTCAAGTTAAATACTTCTGAGCTGTGTAGCTGAGTTCCATGTCAACTTTCTCCTTGAAAAATGGGCCCAAGGGAAAGTAAACCTATCACCAGATTTCTTGTTCTACTGTAAAAACAATCATGACTGTATAATAGGGGTGACATTGGCCAACTAGCTCTTTTTTCTTACCTAGATGGCAGGTAGAGCTAAAGAGACTATTTCCTCTTTATAGTTTTATGAAGTTTATTTTTTAAAAAATAGATATGTGATGTTTCAATCATAAAGAGGTAGATAGGAGAAGGGTGGAAGTCTTTGAATCATGGGGCTGAAGATGATTATTATGCATCCCATGGACTGCATAAAGATGTTCTGGTGATGACCCTGGGCATGGCACAAAGGCAATACAGTCAAATAAGCAAGAAGTGTCCCTTTAATACCAGCTTTGCCCCCAATGCCCAGCTTACCTTCAGCTGGAGAAAAAACTCTCCCAAGAACAGTCTTCAAATGGAGGAAATTCAGTCCGAAAACAAAGTACATATAAACTGTAAATAAAAATTCATACAAACCACGTGGCAGTAATTAACTTGACAGGGCAGGAGAAGGAATTGAAGACTTGAAAGGCCAGCAAAATACACACTTTTGGGAAGATGCCAGGAACACAGATAAGCATCAATAATACCAGATAACTCACAATTTGTTCCCAACAACTTTGCTGTGCACAGCCTCCCTTTTTAAACACTGTGTTCCCAACTGCAGATAATGAAAGGAATCAAGGCCCTTTCCTCCCCCGTAAGCCACGCAACTCACATTGCTTCCTTCTCCATTCCTACCTCCATGCTCTAGGATGAAGAAAGGGTGGGCCTGGGTCTTCCTCCAAATTCCCTCTGCCTTGCTCTACCTCTACCCTGCTCTGCTCAGCCGGCCTTTGCCCTTCCTCAGTTTCTTCCACAGCCAATGCAGCCACACTCCCACTCCCTGTCAGCTGCTTGGCCTCCCCCTCTGAATCAGATTCCAACAGGGGCATGACAGTTCCAGACAGAACCTAAAAATATCACTTGAAGCCAGTATTACCAAACAAAGACCACCATACTTAAATTAATGAGCCATGGTGGCATAGTGGTTAGAGTGCAATATTGCACACTACTTCTGCTTTCTGCCAGGTTACTGCAAATTGGCAGTTTGAATCTCACCGGCTCAGGGTTGATTCAGCCTTCCATCCTTCCGAGGTGGGTAAAATGAGGACCCAGATTGTTGGACGCAAGGTGCTGACTATGTAAACCACTTAGAGAGGGTTGTAGAGCACTGTGAAGCAGTATATAACTCTAAGTGCTATTGCTATTGTTATACTTTTACGATGTCATGTGAACTGAGTCACTTGAAAACTCAGTCATGCAGGGAATGGTCAGCAGAGAAAGGAGAAAGGGATGCTCTTCTTTCTATTGACTGGACACTAAAAAGGTTGACATCGGGATGACCATGGTACATCTGAAGGAGGCAGTGTAAGAAAGAGGAGCATGGAGAATGTTGATCCAAGAAATGGCCAAGAGTCCGAAATGACTAAATGATTCATGATGATGTTTCAATATGCAAAGAAAGTGAGCCCTGAATCATATATACAAAATCCATCCCACAAGTTGTTCCTCTCCTAATTGTTTCACAGTCTTAATAAATTTTAGATTTAACCATATCACTTTTTGAGTGGACAAACAGTGCATGCTGTTTCATCCCATTCAGCAGCCCCCAGAAACACAGGAAAGTGGGTTTTTAGCTTAGTTTCATTTTCTTTTTGGTCCTTGCCAAATTAAATCCCAGGAACATCTTCACTGACAGGTAGAGGTTCTGCACATATCAGATTAGACTCTTTTTTAGCCTTTTTTAAGATGCCCAGCCTTGAATCAGGGGCCCCAGAACAGAGACCATTTCTNTTTAGCCTTTTTTAAGATGCCCAGCCTTGAATCAGGGGCCCCAGAACAGAGACCATTTCTCTATTGCCTTCAGACCTTGATTTCTGACCTAGTCTCAGCTCTTGGAGAGACATCTAAGTCAAATAAACAACAGAAGTGATGAGAATGAAGAAATATTTTCTCATGTGTTAATTGACTCTCTCTCTCTCTCTCTCTCTCTCTCTCTCTCTCTCTCTC
>BHFT01022691.1:0-39954 GCA_004320025.1 Laticauda laticaudata
AGACAATGGAACACCTATTAAACTGCACCCTGCTACCACAACCCTGTACATCACATGATCTCCACAATTACACCCCACGTGCCAGAGCCTGTGTTCTACAGTGGCTGGGAAAAGTGTAGCGACACGATAGAAGAAGAATAAGATTTTGATGTCTAAATCTAGATGTCTCTTTTTCCAAAGCTTTCTAAATGCTTTGTCTAGGAGAAGGAGGTGAATCCAGTAGCACATTTTCCAGTAAATGTCTAGCTGCCAACATGACCCTTGTTAAACTGGCAGACAGTCAGTCCAGCATATAATTTGAATTGTGAATTTTCAGCATATTGAATGGGGTTTTGGAACATATCTGGTTTGACACTTCAGCTAAGATTTGTCAGATATGATTGCACCTGTTCAGAATACCATTAGTACTGGGCACACAGGTCCCTCCACCATAACAAGGGGAAATTATTATTATTATTATTATTATTATTATTATTATTATTATTATTATTATTATTATTATTATTATTATTATTATTGAACTTAAAAGCAATATGCATTGAAATATAATTAAAACAATAATTGAAAAGTTTTATGAATATATGATAAGAAATATTTTTGAATATAAACAAATAATGGAGACATGCAATTAATATGATACCAATTGACTCAGTTCAATTGACACTGGTTTTTCCACTGCTTTATTTCTACAATGTTATAGTTTAAACAATTGATGTGTGTGTGAGGAAGGGAGGGAGGAAGGAAGGAAAGAAATGTTTGAAGTATTATAAAACATTATTTATTCATTTGTTTGTTTGTTTGTTTATTTATTTATTTACAACATGTATATAGCTGCCATCTTATAGCCAACACTAGGTGGCTTCCAATCAAAAGTTAAAACAACATAAAACATGGTAAACATATTTTAGATAAGTTCTAGTTCATGATTAAATAACATTGTAAAATCAACACAGAAAACAAATATCTGCTAGATGGAAATAAGCATCATAGCTTCCTAATTTAAAGTAAATTGCTTTTCTATATTGATTAGAAATTTCTGAACAAATGCTGTTCAAAAGTTTTAATTAAACAACAGCTCCTTTTAAGGAATAAAAGATATCAATAATGATTTTTTAAAACAAAAAAACAAAAACATGTTTTTTTAAAAAATCAGCTTCAGTCATATTTATGGTAGAAGCAGTTTCAGAAAGTAACCAGTTAGATGCTGTATTTTTTTCCTGCTAATTCAAGATTATTGATGTTTCCAAGTACAAAGAGATACTGATGCATTTATTCCCTTTGCACACACAGGAGATCTATAGTGCAATTTAGGAACCATGTACTTCAGCTCCATTTTCAACTAATTGATCTTGCAAGGTTTGCCATGTCTAAGAAAAGATAGAGAGGAAGTTCGGCAATTACAAATTAATCAGGGTACACTATTTTCCTTCAAAATGCTATGAATGCTAAAGAAAATATTGTTCTCTATTATATTGCTAACATGTTATCCAGGTGAAATGTCAGACAAAATTATTGACTTCACTTTATTTCAAGGCATTAAACATAGCTATGTTTTTCTCCATGGAAGGAGAACATTTCTCATATAAAACTGAACATAACACACCATAATCGGTATAAAATGTGCTGTGCTTCTATTTATTCAAATACAGTAACTTGCAGAGTTGGGTTATATCAGGATTATCACCACTGTATGTATTTTAGACAGAAAACAGAATTTAAACAAAGCATTTATGCCTTATCTGCCCTAGGGCAAGTGTAAGAAACATTAATATTGCATTGTTTATATCAAATACTTTATTACAACATACATTTATTACGTACAAACATCTAAACATCAGCAATTGCTCATATATAACATTCCAGACCAGTTTTTGTTTTAGATTAAGAACTTTTTGTCAGTGCATATCTTTCTCTTTTAGTGACTTCACCTGTGATACTATCAATAATATATATTTATTAAAGTAATAACAGTATACAATGCTATTTGTATGGTACATTATTTACAGATACTGATCTCTTGTGAAGTGTGCAAGTAACGTTCTGCATAAAAATATAAATCAAGTAAGAGAAAGAGGTATAAATCAGCTTCTCTTATACTGGTAGCCATCCAAATTTCAATTCAGCACAAAATTCTGATAATCCTAATCTAATTGAAGTGTAACAGGATGAGAAAAATGGTGTACAAGCAGTGGAGCAACACAGAAACTTTTATTTGCAGTAGCAAATAATTATAATAAAATTCAAAATAATTTCCAATGGTGCTTATGAATCAGAACAACATAATTTTTATTCACAGCTGATAAACACTTTTGGAATTTTAAAAGCATTTTGTGGAATTTTTGAATTTGCTTTGCTCTTTACAAAACGGCTATTATGGCACTCAGAAAAGAGGGAGATAGCTCAAATAGAGCTCTCTGAAAAACTGTTTCACTTTTCTTCATTTCGTTTCATCTTCCAGTAGCTGAAAGAGGCTGCTTAACTACCAGGGAAGGCTTAGAAGCAATTTGAAATAATGTCATTTTGCTTCAATCAGGAAAATAATGAGTTTTGATTCAACAAGAAGAATTGTATTGTCCTCACAGCACCTTGTGATTCATTAAAGTATTTCTAACCACCTTCTATTTGCCTACAAACTTGTTCTGTTTATAAAAAGGCAAAGTAGTAAGGTTTCTCTCTAGCACTGTCTCTATCTTTCCTGCCCTTGATGTTTTTATCATCCTGTTTACTTTTTCTTTGTTTCAGCTACTGTTACAGAAATGTTGTTGGGTTCATCCAGAGATAAAGCTTCTTTGTTTTACGAAAAAATGCTGTGAGATTAAAGACACTTTACCTATTACACCACATTATGTTAAGACATCTTTTTTTGCTGATGGGCATAGAAGAATCACATTGAACTACTTAGCATAATAAAGTGATACTATCAGATTATTTTTCCAATACAAACCCATCAAAAAGTCTAAGATTACATGAACATGTGCATTGGCAATTTAACACCGCCTTAATTTTCTGAGATTCCAAGATATGGCCAGGCAAACACATAAATAGTAAAGCTTTTAGCCCATACATATCTGCAAGCAGCATCACAGCTTAAATGGACCTCTGTATACCTGCATATTTGTAATGCATACATTAGCGAATAACAACTTGAAATCTTTTTCTGATCTGGATACTCATATTGTGAACACTCACATAACTGATCTGAACTATATATAACAAATCTGGGATGAGAAGAACTGGTAACCAACAACACTAGACTTAACAACTGCCTCAATTTCATCTTCTGCAATAGTTCGAATTCAATTTATGGAATACAAATTAAAGAATCCTTTTCCAACAGTGACCACAACACGATTGACTTTTGTCTCAACATACGTCCACACAAAAATTATCACGAGATGATTGGAGATCCTCAAGTTATTTAACTTCAAAAAAGACACATTATTATACTTATAAACCACCATATACTGTCATCAACCTGTGATTAGGTAAATTTCTATATCTCTTGTGGTGCAGATACTGTAGAAGACCATTACAACATATTTTACTTGAAGTTCAGAAAGATCCTCAAGACTATATAATTCCAATTAAAAACTCCCAAAATCAAGTAAAGGGACAAAATTCCACATAATATAAGGGAGCTCTAGATCCACAAAGAAATCCACTTTGGGTGGCAAAAACAAAATCTTAGTTCATGTTCTGCCACACTTCAAAAAGCCATACAATAATTTATGCCACCAGATAAAGACCTGAATGCACCAATCTACTCACATGTATGCAGATGTGCCCTTTAACCTTCTTACTCATCAATTCCACCGTGCTTTCTACAATTTTGTAAAAAACAAATTAAAAAGAACTCAAGGTCCATACCCACCCTCCTCGATAAGGAACCTAATGTAAAGACTGCAACGATGACACTATAAAGACCAACCTCTTTAATACATTCTTTGACTCGAGTATTTGGTAAACAGCAATTGGATCATGCCCCCAGAATTTCCTAGGTCGAACCACAGAACAACTACAATGAATCTAATACATTACTCGATTTTAAGCAGAAAACAATATGAAAAACACTACCACCTCTAAAACTCAATTATATCTATTGGAGCACGGATGGAATATGTTGCCTAACTATCTTAAAATAAAGATATCCACTCCACCTCTATAGCATTAATCTCTAAAAATTATCCTTGAAAAATCTTTTTCAAAAGGGACAATAATCTAAAAACCCATACTTCAAGCTATTGGTCACAAGCCAACGGTCATCCCCATCTCAAAAAAGGGGATTGAAAATTACAATTTCAGCCTAGTTGAAATTACAGACCAATCTCTTTATGTTGCACTACCTGCAAAGTCATCTGGAATCAATTATTAACCAATCCATCATCCTCCCTTAGAAACAAAACAAATACTCCTCTAATAAACAATTTAGTTTTGGGAAAAAAACTATCATGTAATCTCGCCACTCGTACACTTAATCTGCAAACTACACAACTTGATCAGGCACATGCAATTTTAGACGCCAATCTTCATAGACTTCTGTAAAACTTTTGATTCAGTGGTACACAACAAAACTTACTCCTAAAACTAAATCTTACAGTATCTCTGAGACCCCTGCATAACTGGACAGAACATTCCTGTCAAACAGAGAACAAATGATTCAAAAATTGGGAGTGTCCTATCAAATTCTGTACGTCACAGTGGTGTCCCCCAAGGGGCAGTATTCTACGGACCAACTCTTTCATTATCTACATAAATGACCACTGTGGATCATATCAAGAGAAACTACATTCCTTCTTTGATTGATGTAAAGCATTCAACACCAGCAGACAATACTGCTTACCCTTTCAAAAATAGACTATGACTTCATGTTATCAGAATGTCCCAAACAAAATGTAACAAATAAGATGTTCTGTCCTCCAATATTGAAAAAAAAAATCAGAAAAATAAAATACAGGCTGAATAGTCAAGACTTGTTGATCGATCCAAACTCTGTCAAGATCTTGGAGAAACTCATTCTAATGAAACTAAATGCTATGAGCCCCAAGTAACTACATCGCCAAAAGAGCATTAAGAAGTTTGGTCTAACCATAAATCTTATTGAAGCTTTTCTCTGGGTAAATATTACACTGACTATAACTAGAGCATACAAAACATTTGCTAGGACCAATACTTTGAATACAGCTCATCAGTCTGGGAAAGCACCACATTATGTATCTGATATTGACACAGTTTGAGAAACTCCAGAAATATTTTACAAGAAGAGTTCTCCACTCCTCTACTCGTTCAGAATACTTATGCCCACCAACTTGAAATTCTAGACCTAGAAATCGTAGAAAACTAACGCTGCGCTCAAGTCGCATTTAAGTTATAGTATAATAAATCATACATGCAAATGTCCTTTCGCCTATCAATGAATGAACCTTCGCTACAACGCATGACGCGAGCTCAACGAGGCAAACGATAGTATCTACAACTTATAGGTTTTTAATCGTACCTCAATACTGTATTGGCAGGATAATACGACTTCAAGCAACAGAGGTGGTTCAAGTGTCTGAATTATCCCTCCTGACTGCGTGTGTGTTTTTTGTTTCCCGAGAGACTCCCAGGTTTAAACTATATCTTGTCTATTGAGGCCTTAGATCTGTTCTACTATTGAGCTCACACCCTTTCTCAATAGCATGGTCGTAGGGGGCGTACATAAGCGCACCACGTGCCTACCATCCCTGTCTATGGTGTCTTTATATATTTTTTTAATTTTTTCTTATATGTATCACATGTATATCATTAGTATGCTTTACTTAATACCTATTTATCCGTTGTAGCAATCTTGACGCAATATAATAAATAAATAAAAGTTAAATATATATTACATATACATGCTATAACATGTCATGCATACAGCATATTACATACGTTTTCTGACACAGATGTATTCAGTGATTAGAAACATTTAATTGGCCAAAGAATATATAATGTGTAAAGACAGAGTACGGTTCGTTCAGCTTTACAATAAATTCATTTATATTGAAACATTCCAAAGTTTGACGATTGTGCTCACTGAAAAAAGTGATCTTCAATCACTAGTTCTATCACATTTCAATTTGACCACTTGGGGTAGGCCACAGTGCAACATGGTAGTCAACTTTGTGTTGTGCTTGTGGCAACCAGAAGGAATTTACAGTGTTTTTCCAGAGCTTGGGTATTTGTCATTTACAACCTTTTTCTAAGGTGATGTCTTTGACAATGGCAATCAGAGGATGAAGAATAGAAAGAATAAGAAATTAGTTTAGGATTCTTTAAGTTCTAGAATATAGAGAGGGACCAAAATAAGTCAAACAAATAGAATTTTAGTGAATACGAAATAGTACTAGAACAGAAGCAGAAACTCGAGAGACTGAAATAGTAAGTACTCTTTAATTGGCCCCCAGTAGAGATTTGGAAACAGTATGAGGTTTATAGATGTGTGGTGTTCTTCGAGTGTGAGCGTGTGTGTTATATACTCTGTGCAAGATTATTCTATCCCAATGAAAACAGATATTAGACATATAGTATGCGTTTCAGGGAATCCGGGGATGATGACTCTCTAAGAGTGATGAGCATCTGTAATGTACTACGCTAGCGAGGCCCTTTCAGAATTGGTGCAAAGAAGCAATATGCTCAATCTGTATTAGGAAACAGTTCTAGTACTTTATAATTTCCTTTATTAGATTTAATACAAATTGCAACAGTGAAATATGTAGTGTTTTCCAGTCATATACAGCAGCCAACGCTAGGTGTTCTGGTTTGGAGGGAGATTTGTGTGGGAGTGATAAGGAGTGATTAAGCGATGCTTTATATAACATCATGCTCTAAATAGTAGTTTTACAGTATCTTTTTGTTGTAAATACATTTGAACAGTGGTTGAATAGCAATTGGAAAGTTATATGCATACAGTGGTTTTGTGAGGAATTTTTTGCGTTAGCAGCTTATGTATGAGTTTTGGCGGAAAACTGTTCTTGTGGGGTTCTAAATTGTTTGATACTAAGGCTACTGCTCACTTACTCGACATACGAAGAAGAGTCATTCTCGTTTGAGAGTTAAGTGATGATCTGAAACAGTATTGTATCTTCTCCCCAGTAATTGTGCAATGGGGTCATGGTACAATACTATTTCACGCCCTCTGGTTTCATTTGACCTCTGACATTGACAGGGACCTATATGCAGTTATAACAGTTGGGTCAACGTCAGATGAAGGCAGGTTAGTACCTGCCTAGTGTATAATTGTTTTTTCTGCAGTCCTAATTGATTTCTCTGAAGTTCTAGTGCTCTGTCCTGACTCTAGGGATTAGCAGAGCCAACCCAGACAGTTATTAGATGGTGGCCGATAACAGACTCAATCATTCCTTGTAGAACTGGATCAGCAGCTCCTTTGCAGCTTTGAGCTTCCTGAGTTTTTGACGACAGAAAAAAAACATTCTGGGTTGTTAGCCCCTCTTATATACTCTTGTATCTACGCACTTTATTGCCTATGACTTACATGATACCAACCTATATCATAGGTCATATGATGTTAGTAGGAACCTTACAAATTTGAAGGTCTCTACTGTGATACTGTGTTGTCTAGTAGTTCGTAAGAACGTATTCAACTTCAAGCGGCACTAAACATAGCCACTTAGTGATAGGTGAATGAAACGAGCCCCTCTTACATTTCATTGACAAAGTCTAATCTCCATTTCAGTAGCTAACCCGATTTTTGGTGTATTGAAAAAAACACCTGATCAGGCGATGAATTAGAATGAAAGATGTTCCAGCAGACTGGTCAAATCATTTGGAAGCCTGTGCACTCGTCAAATAGAAAGATTCTCCACACCACAAAAACAGACAATACACCTTTGAGCACCAGGACAGTGTGAATTCCCCTAGCTTTCCAGTGCCTTCTCGTATAACTCCCAGGTAACACCACTACTACCACGAGGCAACGCTATGCTAGGCGCACTCACATAGGACCTCCTATGTCTGAAATACATGCAACTGTTCGTTCTGTGTATATGAGTAGAAGAAGCCAGCACTCTACTCGTGTGTAGCTCATGCAGAGAGCAAACGTTTCAGTGCATAATTGAACGCCATTCCGAGAAACATCTCAATTGAAGATGCATGTCATTGGTAGTTTTGTAGGCCATGCAAGTGCGCAAAAAGCCACACAGCCTTACGCATGAGAGGGAAGAGGAGAGGGCATGATGCCAACTGACATTACCAATCAATCTGTATCCTCTCCTATTCGGGAAGTGATTCTGCCTAGCTTCACCTGTTGCTTCCTGTCTGTTAGGAAATTTTAATGATCCATATTTACAAGTGTGTTTCATCACAAGAGGGTTACCGCTCAGTTCGGTGTAATTTACTTAGACGAGTATCTGGACATCTCTGCTCTATTGAATGCTGACACTGAAGTCTACAAAGGGTAGCCCTGCATAGGTACTTTGGGATTTCAGGTATGTAGGATGTAATTGCAGACCATATTAACGCATCATCTTCGATCTATCTTGCTCAGTATGCAAACTGCATGGGATCTAACAGCGGCATCCATGATTGGTTTTTTCAGGTGGACAGCACAAGCCCTTTCGAAAAGATTTTTATAACTATCAGATGTTAGAGCAACTTGTTATGTAGTCATTCAGTTTTCCTTGAATGTGAGGTGCCTCTCTATTGGCCACATGGGATGATAAGTAGAGTGTTTGAAGCAGAAGGAAAACATAGCACCTCTCTAGGATCTATTTGAAGAATTCGGTGAAGATGGGACCAATTGTCAGGCAGGCAGACTTTTAAGCAAGAAGGAGAACTTGTTCTGGCCCTGGTGCTTTTCCTGGCTTTTGTCTGTGAAATAGATCTTGTCCTTCTTTTTCTTGTGATCACCAGAGTTTGTGGAAACCCAGTGGATCGGGCCCCATTGTTAGAGGCTTGGCTGTTGTTAGTGTGTGTTGAGATAGGGTTGTGGAGATAGGTGGCTGTAGGTTTCCTTTCAAACCTGCAGTAAATTCAATCAAGTCATCTGCTCGTTGTGATTTCCTTTCTTCTGGAAGGCATGTTTTGCTGAAGCCAGTGATATTTTTAATGAGTTTTCCACATGTATGCTGATCATTTGTTGAGAACTGAATCCTTAGCTTTTCAAGAGTTTGACTGTTTTTGCTGCCTCACTGAACTCTTCTTGTTATATATGTTTCTGGTTCGTAGGTGGTGGATATTAGTATAGTCATAGCTCAACCCCTTTCCTGTAAAGCTTCCTTTTGGAGTATGATGCAGCTGGCTTACAAGTTTTAGCTCGTGAACCATACGGTTTATTGTTACTAATATATTTTGCAAGATTGTTTCTCTTGTTGACACAATAAGTAACTTCACGGGGAAACTGACATCTGTGAGTTATATCTGTTGAGACTCATTAGGTCTTTTGCAGAGGCATCTTCAAAAACATTCCAATCAGTGCAATTAGGCAGGCCTGGAGTTTCAGCTTTTCCTCATCCAACCAAATCTTTCACTGTGGTTTAAATTGATTCGGTTTATGGTTTTATAACGTCTGTTAGCAGAGTGGTTACAAGTTGGAATCATGCAGTGGTCAAGAGTGTCTATAGGGCTGACTCATGGGATTAAATACCTCAATAAGCATCTGTTTGACTGTTGCATGTAGCAGTGGTCTAAAGTATATTCTGCCTTTCTGGTGGGGACCACATTTACACAAGCTGGAAATATATTTTGGAGCTACTGTTCCTATAAAGTCTTGCTCTGATATTGACATTATCTCCTAAAATGAGGAGAAGGAACCTGGGTGTTTGGCTTCAGCCTCCATAATTTGATCAGCAAGAGTTCATTATGCCTTGTTTACACAGGCTTGTGGAGGAACATACACAGCTATTAGGAGAAATGAGGAGAACACATGTGGAGAGTAAAATGGCTTGCAGTTGATATGTAAAGACTCTAAGTTTTCATGACAGAACTTATATTTATAGTTATATCCTGAGACCTGACAAGCAAAGTCAATGAGGAAATCAAATTTCCTTAACAACTGCATAATTCACTTAACAACTGTAGTAATTCACTTAAGAACCATGACAAAAATATTGTAAAATGGAACCTGATTCACTTAATAACTGCAATTCATTTAATTATCTTTCCCATCTTCAATACAAATGCATGTGTAGATTTATAAATTCATGCAAACATGATTTGGGGAATAGTTTGTACAATCATAAATGCATGTAATCTGTTCTTCTTTAGCTACTGGTGGTTTAATTGTATGTGATATCTTGGTGCTCCTCATTTAGGTGTTAGATGCATTGTGGGTAATCCTTTGGTATAAATGTTTTTATTTCTATGTTCTAATTATTTTATTTGTGGAAGCCATTTTGAGAAGGATAGCAATTTAAAAATAATGCAGTAAGTCTTTAATTATTATGAAATAGGATTTTAACATATTATAGTTATTATTTTTAATAACTTGTAATTACATATAATAATGCTTTAATGAAAAGAACTGACCTCAAAGTCTTGTTGAAGCTGCAATACTACAATGGGGATCCAAATTATAATGGGGCAAGAAATGTTTCCAGATCCAACATGTTTTTTTCCTTGATTTTTTTCCTTGAATTTAGGAAACCCAAAGTAGCTTATTGTGATAGTTCTCCATACTGAAATGATATTTCTTGGAGCTGTTGGACACCTGTCTAGGACTGGAGATGGAAATGGGGAACAGAATCCAGCTGAAGGATTGCAGACTTTTCCAGAATCTTTTGCTGGCATGGTGATATTGCTGGATGAACTTCAGAGCCATTCTCCAAAATAGATATTGTTCACAAAATTTCTTCCACTAAAGTAATAGGATTTCAGTATGCCAATATATTTTAAAACAATCTAGCAATTTTAGTTTGCTTTTTATATGGAATATTGTTGCCAACAGTTTATGCAGGACACTCAAGGTCAGAATGACACATCATGACTCATGCCCCTTGTCTATGTGCATTATTATATGTCAAAGGGAAGGAACTTGCAACACAATTCTTCAACATTTCTTTCATCCTACTAATGAAGGTGAGGGCCTACAGGCCCTGGTGATTGCTGCGACTTTCTTCTTCCATAGATCAGAAAAATCTCACCTAGGAGATTTATATACATATATACAAATAATGATGTTTTACTCTGCAAAAAAAATAGAGCTGGAAAATTGAACACCACATATCTTTCAAAAGTTTTCTTTTTGTTGATAAATTAATGTTATTACTCTTGAAAACTAAACACTCTTGAGTAAGGTTTGGAGGGATGCAATATTCTCACTTACTGTCAAAAGGAAGACAGGGTGAAAATATGTGTGATTAATATCACAGTGATGAGAAATCTGCTTGATTTCCTGAAGCATTTTATAAATTAGAAAAGACAGCATATATGGATAGAAAGAAAGTTATATTTTCTCTGTTCCAAAGTATATTATTCTCAGCTTCCATCTTTTTTCCAATAATGAGTTTCAAGCTGTTCTTTCTTTGCTACAGAAATACATCTTTCTTTATTCAAAAATGTTTTCATTATTTTCCCCTCTTGTTTTATGCTAACGAGAACAATCATTTGATAGCCACAAACAGTTGTCTTTAACAGGCCAGTCTTTGATAAATCTCCAAATTTTTTCAAGTAAGAATGAAATTCTATGTATGTTCAGTTCAGTTAGAAATAAGTCTTCATTAGCATTCCATGGCATTTACTTACATATACAAATATGAAAATGATTGTGGCATAAATTTGGGGAGAAAATTTTTGCTTTACACTTACAAAATTATCTAGCACACTATTGTTCCTTTGGATTTTTCCTTTGGAGACAAACATTTAAAGCATTAATTATAAAAAATAAATACTAGAAAAATAATAGAGGTGTTTAAGATATGATGAAGTTGGTGAGTATATTGCATTCCTTTGTGAATAAATATCTGAATTTCTTCTGTGTAACATTTTTCAAACTATTAAAGCAAAATTAACCAGACATGCTGATATCTCCAATAGGTAATCCTACATTAGTAGGAATCTACATTCACTGTCATATTAAATGATTTGAAATATTCTTAAACTAGAAGAATTTTTAAAATACATGTTTAAAATAAAATTAATTAATAAAGATCATGAATGGAAAGTTATGGGAAAGTTTTGTGTTCTGCCAAATTAACATTTTAGTTTCAAGTCATATGTGAATCAGAATTAGACTGATGAGTCTGAATGTTAACAAATCCATGACAAGATGACCTTTTTTAAAAAAAATATAAGCTAGAGAAACTCCTGGTTGGATTGGGGTCATTTCGTGGAAGTAGGAAAATTAGTTTTTTTCTGCTCATCTCATTTTATAACATGTGTACATAGAAAATACATAGAGAGAAAGAGACTCACAAAGACTTTTTCATTAACTTAATTATTCTTCACTTATATATTTATTCTTCAAAGTGAAAGCTTTAGTTTGTTTCAATTATCACCTAAAGGCCCTGTCACACTGCCCAACGGATGCAAAACGTTTGTAAAAAGGACACAGCGGATGAGAAAAATGTTCAACATTCGTTGTTATCCGCTCTTAAAAGGGGCTAAAAATTTTGCATAAACAGGAGCAGATAAACACGGAAAAGGAATGGACGGGAGGAAGGACGCAGAGCGCGATGGAAAGCGGATGCGGAACAGAAGCCTAGCGGAATGGAAGCGGATGAGAGTGGGATGGCAACATCCGCAAGGTTTCCAGGGGACCACCAGCAAAGCGGTACGCGAACGGATACAGCAGCATGCAGAGCCAGATGCCATGCGAGATGAAGCGGATGTGCCTCAGCAGGGCTGCTGGTCTGAAAAGTGTAGATCCAGGTGAGTTGCTCTCCCTTTTTTCTAGGCAATATAGTTTTTCCCCTTAATGTGTCCTTTTGGCATCCTCTAGGCATCCTGTAGACATCCTTAATAGTCCGAGATAGGTCCCTCTGTGAACGTTTTTTCCTTTTTTAAATGCTTTCTTTCGTCTGCATCCGACTTCAATCCCTTTCCGTCCGTTCTACTAATGCTGTGCTATCCGTTCTGCATCCTTTCCGCTTCCTCCCTGCGTTCCGTTTTACTGCTGCGAGCAGATTTGAGTTGCGCGATTGCAAGCGGATCCTAGCCAGATATAGAGATGGCGTAAACGGATGACACGGATGCAGATGGATGTCCTCCGTATGCCTAGCAGATGCAGAACAGACGCGTTGGATACAATTTTCCGCTCAAAAGTTTTGAAGCAGCTTCAAAACCTTTTGACGGATGAAATGTCAATAGACGGATGCTGGATGGATAGAGAGGAAGCAAAATGGAGGCAGTGAGTACAGAACGGAAGTATCGCGTTAACTAATGGATGGTAAGTGTTTTTCTCCATTTTACATCCTCTTTCCATCCGTTGCTGCAGTGTGACAGGGGCTTAAAATAGAGTAGTCTTTCTTTCTTGCTGACTAGAGGGCTAAATACCTCTATAACTAATCTACTCAGTTTAAGTTGAGAAACTTTCTTTAAAATAAAACTTAACTTCCTTATGGACCTGCATGTGGACAAATGGTGAGATATAAGGACTATATATTCTGTGAATAGAATGCCTGTGACCTCTTTTATTATGCATTATCTACTAAATAAAGTATATATAAACATCTTGTGAATTTAAATAGTTTCTCATACAATGTCTTACAACATGCTTTATGAAGCTTTTTGCAACTTAAATGTCAAAAACTTTTCATAGATAGTGGGTGTATCTTTTTTTTTCACTTATAAGACAGCAGAAATTGCTATCTCTTTACTGACTTTTCTTGCATTTTACTAACAACATTTCTTTCTGTGTGGAAGACAAAGTAAAATGGCAAATGAAAATCTATGAAATAATATCAGTGTGCATTGTTTCTTATTGACTTACCATGCTCTTTCTAATACTTGGGCAAGCTAGATTCACTGTATTCAACAATGCACAATATAAACTACTGTTACAGCTATTCTTTGAGGCACAGCTGCCTCTGATTGCTGAAATTACTTAAATATAAATTATTAGTAGTGTGCAGATTCTTGGCATCTCTAAATCTGCTAAAAATGTTGTCTTTCAAAAAAAACCAAAACTATTTGTCTTTTTAGCTTTTTTTTCTCCCTAACAGTTAAATATACTACATGTATGTATATGCTTATACAAAAACAAGGACTGGTATCTACATAGAAACCAAAGTAAATTCAATAATAAAATAGCAGGTGACATGAGACAGAAAATATTTTTTACGCTTTTTCAAACCTAAAGAAGATAATGATAGTCATCTGGTGTTCTATGGGAAACCCCAAATAGTCATCAGTACTAAATTTGATTCCAAACAGACTTAATATCTTTATTATAATGGTTTTACTTTGTTATTAAAAATGCTTATACATTTTTTTTTAGTGTTTGGTGTCTTTGACTCACCATGAAAATGAAGTTGTTTCTATCTGTCAGTTACTTTGTTAGATTTTGGTTGTATATGTGATTCACTGGGATTTTTGTTAAGAAACATTCTTCAGAAAAATATATTTCTAGTGTCCTCCTCTCCTCCTCTACATTTTCTTTCTAGCTTCCTTATTCACCCACACCTATAATACTTCTCATATGCCTGAAGCCCGGAACCATTCTATTAGTGTTTCACTCTTTAAGAAGTGTAATCATGAACTCATCCAGCTATTGCTGATTAAGGTTCTCGGTATTGCCAGTAAACTTTATTAATTGTTCTTATTTCATTAGTTTCTTGACTGGTTAGAATTTCTTCCTGTTGAACAAGCAGGCTTTAGGGAGACCTGATCAAACATCGATCAATGGAATATCCTGCAGTTTTTTGCAGAGAAATATGCATATAGAGACTCCCTATGTGTCATATTTATTGTTACAAAAATCAGCATTTGAGTCTATATCTAGAGAAAGGCTCTGATGGAAGCTGTTGCAATCATTTATAGATCAGAGATTACTTATCCTAATTAGGATGCTGCATGATAATACCATCAGGTATTGGATGTGTCAAGCTATATTTATTTTATCTGCCATTGTAATGAGGCAAATTGTATAAATTGTATAAAATTTTAATATTTAGGAATTTATTTTTGTATTAAATACAGTGAATTTTTTTAGTTTACCTGGGAGGGCAAGAAGGATAGAGAGCGGAGAGAAATTGATATTACCGATGCTTTAAAAAGTAAAACAGAACAGAACAGAGTAGAATAGAACAGAAAAAATTTTTTGTTACATTATAGATGAGAGTTGGTGCTCTGATACAAATAGAGTTGGGAAAGTGACAGACTGCTATACCTGAATATGAAAGTTACATGAACAAAACTAGATTCCATCATTTAAAAAAAAAATCAGGAATTTGGGAACAATGCAATGAAACACTGAATATGCCCTCTGGTAGCTGATAGCAATTTAAAAATAAAACAAACAAATGCACTTTTCCATATAGGTTCTTCATATTTTCACAATATGAAAAATATGCAAGCAGTTGATAGATTATGGATACAGTAAAAATGAAGTTATTCTGAAATTTTGAAGTTTTGTTGATAGGTGTCAGTGTCGCTCATATTTTGTGATGTGAGAATGAAGAGTATTGAGTGTGCACTGTGAACCATAAATGTTGATGTTATTCTGCTGAATATACTGACTTCAGCAATTTTTGTTATAAAATGAACAAGGTTACATTTTCTTCTCTTCCCAAACAGTTCTCTGCTTTGGCATATATCCTTTTAGAAGACATTATTAAATGTATTTATAGTCTGAATTATTCAATGGACTGAAGTAATAGATGAAAAAAAAACACAGTGTTTTGGAATAAACTACTTTTCAGTTTCTAATCCACTTCCCTGTTTGCAGAGTATAGCATCCAAATAATGAATTCACCATGAAACATTCCATGCTTTGTCTCTTTCTTTCACACACATGGATATTACAAAGATTTATTTTTTATAGAAGAACTTCATTTTGCAAAAAAAAAAAAAAGAGAGAGAGGTAACAGGAGTTCCTTGGAAATTTTTTAAACAGATCAGAAACTATAACGAAATAGCTTGATAACAAAGTCTGGTGAAAAGAAAATATAACAGAATATCAGAGTTGAAAGGGACTTTGGAGGTCTTCTAGTCAAACCCCTTGCTCAAGCTTATAAAGGCTAAACACCTTGGTAAATGTAATAAAACAATATCTATGGTTTTGCAGAAAGTTTGAGAACTTTTGGAGAAAGTTTGAGAAAAGTGACCTCAAAAGGGAACTTATCTGGTAGTCCCCAGTCAAAGTGTGAAGGACTTAAGTTGGTACTCTTAAAAAAGGGAGTGGGTCTCTGAAATATCTTAAAATGACTGTTTAAAAATAATGCACCAAGAGTTGCTGAATGAAGCATATATACGTAGTATAAAATAGTCTGGTATTAATTAAAATCTACCATATCCCATAGTTAATGATGCCCTCCAAAACTCAAGTCAGGAAAAAATCTGTTGTCAATTCTCCATTACAAGTAGTCCACAACTGGGACCAGAACTTCTGTCAGTAAGTGATGCTGTGGTTAAGTTAGTTGGGCCTGCCTTAAATACTTTTTATCCCATGGTCATTAAACAAAGTGACCATAGTTTTTTATTGTGCTTGTTGGAAACTCTCTGGGAAGATCCTGGGGGTGATCATATGACTCCAGAATGCTGCAGCTGTTATGAAGACATACTGGCTGCTAAGCACTCAAACATTAATCATGTCACCACAAGGATGCTATGAAATGAATTGAGGACTGGTTGTAAATCACTTTTCAATGCTATTTTCAAATGGTCATTAAATGAAATGTTGTAAGTTGAAGACTATAATGTCAAATCCATTGTGGCCAAATGGACTGGCTATCAATGCTGTTAAATAATGAGCAATACCTTCTTATTATTTCTGTAAAAACTATCAAGATTAACTAGAAGCACATTTTATATAGGGCATCATTTTTTTTCCACAAAACATATTTTAATTGTTATCTTGGAGATAACAGCTAAAGTGCCTTTGTGTTTCTTACTAGATTTAAAATTTTCACACAGGGGAAAATGTATGCAACTGTGCAGAAGTGGTATTCAGCAGGTTCTGACCAGTTCTGGAGAACCAGTAGCAGAAATGTTGAGCAGTTCGGAGAACTGGCAAATCCACCTCTGACTGGAGATTTTACAGTCTCCTTCCCCTGCCACGCTCACCAAGCCATGCCCACAGAACCGGCAGTAAAAAATTTTGAATCCCACTACTGCAACTGTGTTTGTGTGGGTTGGTAGGTGGGTGTATATGCAGGGTCTTATGAAAAGCTATAACAGATCAGGCAGTATGAATGTAGATTTTCTCCTTGCAATGCTAAACATGTGTCCGTAAGGAGCTAGTATCACAAAACAAATAACTTCAAAGAGCAGCAGGCTTCCTTCAAGAGCTCATATTGAGTGTGTGAAACTAGTAATGTCTGAATAGGTCTAATGTGCTACTGCCTCTGTTGTACCAAAAGTTGAGCTACAGTATTTTAGTGCTATTCCTTCTTCTAGCTTCACATACAACACAGAATATTTGTGTATTTTTATGGAATATCTCTTGTTTAAATAAAAGCCCTGTTTCTACATAGTTTACATTCTGTATATTATTTCTGATACTTTAACCCTGTAACAATTGATAGTGTGTCATCATTTTTCCATTACAATTATTTTCTGTAGCTGAAAGCCAAAAACATTATATACTAATTCATAATTTATGCCCATTTGATGCAACTGTATTTATGTACTTACACATATGGCAAGTGAAAATTACAGAGAAGCTGTAAGTCACCATCATCTGAAATGCACGGATAAGAAAAACTGTAGGACATCTTTATTCATTCAGTGAAATATCAAGACGATAGATTGATATAAAGTACAAACACCTGATCTGAGCTCTGATAAACCTGCCATCTTTTGTCATAATCTAAATCCAAAGATTTAATGCTACCACATTGCATGTTCCTTCATTTTCACTGGATTTCCCAAATGAAATGTCATTGTATTTGATGGATATCATTAAAGACAGTTTGATGTATCTGGGCTCTGCTGCGAGTGAATAAAAAATTCAAGTTGTGATAGTAAATTTAGATGAAAATATTTCAAAGTATGAGAACAAAGAGTTAAGGGAAATTAGGGACAATTTACTATTTTTCCTAAAGAAAGAAAGAAAAGATGTATTGGAAGCTTTAATCATTATAGATAACACAATTTGTTTTTCAAGAAACAATGTTAATTGTAGTTCTCAAAAGAAATTAAAAAAAAAATCCATAAGTATATTAAAATTTTATCCCAGGTTTTGAATCTATTACTTATTGTGTAAAGATTAAGAAATTGATATAAATATTCCATGGTACAAAAGTGTAATTATAGTGTCTATTCTAATTGTGAAAGCTGGGTTCATTCGAATCACAGATTAATCAGGCAAAAGTGAAAGAAAAAACAAACAAGAGGGGAAATAATGTAAATCATGCAACCAGGTTGCATGATTTACCAGCTGTAAATCATGCAACCAGGCTAACATGAATCACTGAAAATAGTACCAACTTCTGTGATTTAGATGACATATTAAAAATGGTCCTTCCTGGATTGACAGTTATAGGAATAAATGATAGAATTATTCAGCACTGGTATGTTCTCTTCTTACCATTTATCATCTTGCGTCTGATTACTTCTAAGAATTTAATTAAGGGGGCAACTGAAGCACACAGACCTTTAGTAACTTGGCTGATGCCTTTTTAGGCCTTTTAAAAGGAAATGTACATTTCGTTTAATGCTGTATTTGTGTTAAGTGTTGTGAAAATGCATTCTTTTTCGATTGCTTGCTTTAAGCTGTTGATGAAAATAAAAAAGTGGGATTTAAAACCTGTAAGAAATAGCCAGCAAGCCAGTAAATGTGGTGAAAGATTAGGTACTGATTTAAATAAACAGTGAATGGCAAATGCAATTTCTATATGTCAACAAACCAGAGTAGTCTTCCCAATGAAATCTAAGTATATTTTTCAAATATAAAAATTTTACAGCAAAAGTAGTTCTTTGAATTATACTACATTGGTGATGTAGGAATGGTTGTAACTTGGCAACTACTGTGCTTAAACCTATATAAATGAATCATAGCTTAAGGGAAATGAGTTTTTCATAACTATAATTGGAATGTGGGATTAACTGGCATGTGTGCAGCTGGTTTGTTTTCAGGATGGCACAGCCTTTTGTTTATTTTCACTGGAACAGAAGCTGATTTTTTTAAAAAAATATTGTTATACCAATTCTCTCCTTCAATATTTTTCCTTGAGAAAATAATAACCAAGAATTGTAATGAAAGCAACACACCAAACATCACTGAAACATCACTCTTGAAAAATAACCTTGATGTTATTTTTTTTAGCAGTTAAGAATATCTTAAAAGTATTCTTTGTCTTTTAAGGTTAACTTCAGAATAGCTTTGGTGTTCTAAGTGACTAAATTAAACCTTTTTAGTGTTTTCCTTTGTCTCTCAAAACAGAAATTAAATCAGATTTAATTTGTTTTATTTGCTAACACTACGGAAGTAATTATTGCTGCAGTGTTTTTAATTGTCTACAAATAGGTGCTTGATTTTAACTTGTATTTGCCTTCTGATTGCACATTGTTCATATTCCCTTTTCAATTGTGACAAAACATTATAAATTTAAGTATTTAGGTTTATTGAATTTTGAAATGAGGTGATTAGTTGTAGAATGCATAAATAGTCTGTTGCAAAGCAAAATGAATTTTATGATTGACTGTGTTTTACAGGTTCCCTTGGAACCATTATGTGTAAATTGCAAAAAAGCATTTAGAAGTTCTAATATTTATAATCAAGGATATATGTGTATATTGTCTGTAAATATATTCCGAGAGGAGTAATTGTTGACTAAGTATTCACACAATTGATTCTTATTATCAAACCAGCTATATGTTTTATATTTGAAAGACAGAAGTGTGCAATATTAAATTGTTATAAAACATTTGGGAACAGTTGCTCTTTTATATAAATTAAGTTTCCCTGTAAGAATATATCATATATTCCCATTTAGTCTAATAATAGTCTATCAAAAAGATTACCAACTAGTGATTACATTGAAACCTTGAGGCAATATTGAACATAGTGGCAATAATTTAACTATTTCCACATTTGAAAACTGAACAATTCATCCTGCCTGTAACAATATGTACCATGATTTGGAAAAAATACTAATACATACTGTGACACGATCATCTCCAGAACTCATCATAGAGGGCTTGATCAACAGTGATAGAAAAATATTAAAATGATGGAATAAAGTAATTGAGATGAATTCATATCTGTCACTCTACAAATCCTGCGATTTTTTTCTTCCTTTCAATTGGAAGATATTATTCTTGGATGACTCAATATTCAGAGGCTACCAGGATAAATCCTTGCTGTTTTCTTGGTTTTCAGAAGAAATAACCAAATCTACAAGTTAATTAAACTATGAGATCCAATCTTTAGTATTATTTTATAATATCTGGCAACAGAATGAACTAAGAATGATTATGTGGAAGAGAAGTTATATCCAATGAAGTTATGCTCACCTTACTTGTACAACACACTTTTATATCCTTTGGAAAATAGTTAGAACAGATTTTTTTTTCCTGGTAGCCCTAGTATTTGTCGTCCAAAACTCTAATTTAGCAATTTAAGAAACAGTGAGAGATTCAGTATTTGGTAATTATATAAATTTTACAACAGAGACAATTGATTTTCATAGTATATGTAATTTTAAGCATGACTCAAACTGACAGTCTCCTTTTCTTTGTTCATTTTTTTGATTTACCTATTTAGGATTCTTAACACCACAAAAAGGCAGTTTTCCAAACATTGCCAAATGAAATAATTGCTTTTATAAGAAATTTTTTTTCTGCCTGCATACTTTGCCATATTCTCTCTCCACTTTGCCCCTGCCCCAGCTACAATGAAGTTATTTTAAAACTGCCAGTTCAGTAATAAGATTAGTAGCTCCTTTAACTGCAGGCTGCAAGATGTTACAAACTGTGGTGGTGATCTAGAATAAAAATGTTTGTAAGTGTTACAAATTCCAAACAAAATAATTGAAACACAAATATTTTAAGATGGCCAAGACTTAAGAATCAAAAATGTCAAAGGTACACAGATTTGAAAAGTTTATGACCCTTTGATTATCACCACATGTTAAAATTGGATTATTTTTTTGTCTCAGTTTGAACTTTTTTGTTTTTTAATTTGGTTTTTCTCACAATCTTTTTTAGAGGTGAAACTATAGTTATATGTAATTGGGTACCTGCAGTTCATTAGTAGCAGCTCAGTGAAATAATAGTGGCTAATCTCACAAACTGTTAACATTCATGTTGACCCTGCAAAAGGCAACAAAGGTTATGCTTTAGTTCCACAGATTGCCTATTCACCAAGAAAACTGACAAGAGTAAAGTAATCTTGATTTGTCACTTTCTGTTAATCACACTATTTTTCTGTTAAATGCTAGCAGATAATTGTTACTAAATGCGATTTGCAACACCCTCTGCTGTAGTTGAAGGGCCAAAAATAGACAAACAGATAAAAACATTGTTTAGCTTCCATGCAGCAAGTGTTTGCTATTCAAAGATACATCATGCATAAACATTGCTTTTGTCATGAGCTGACACTTAAAAAGCCTTTGCTGTTTTCAGAAAGCCCTCAACAGCTAAAGACAAACTCTATTACCTGTCCAGTAAGGCTGTACATTATATAAAATGCCCAGTATTAAATGCATCTATATATTGATTATACATTTTTCTACCATCAGTAATAAAAAAATAACAATATATTTTCATTTGAAATGTGTCCTAATTTATGTTACATGGTACAAATATTGTATCATGGGCTTAAACTCTTTTAACACAAATGAAAGCCTATAGCAACTTCTGTGAAACAATTGCTTTCCAAATAGAATTTGTAGTTATATAATAGTATAATACATGCTTGATTTTGTGCAAATTATTTCAAAATGGGCAGAGAGGGGGGGAAATCTGTATTAACTATATGAAAAGATTTTACCTCAGATGTTGGGGCTAAAAATATATCTATTTCCAGGTTTGCCATAAAAATATATCTATTTCCAGGTTTGCCATTCATATTTATTTAGCTTGAATTATAATGTAACTATCTCTTAGATACATTATCTAAATAATGTAGCTCTCAACCACCAGTGCCATACTCATTTATAACAAATGCAGGGATTTATACTGCACGTGAAAACAAAGAAAGGTTTCCAATTTTTTAAAAAATGGCAGTTAATCTGATAAAGTGGAAGAATGAAGAATAATAATCAGGAAGGCTTAGTTGATACTAGAATTTGCAATGAAAGCATTTATAATTTTAAATGGCTTCACAAAAAGAAGACATCACTGATGTCTTATCTGCGATGATATAGATATAGATATATATACACACATATTTGAAGAATCAAATATGGACATTGGGGGATAATTTTCCTTCATTTCATCTTTGGTCCATGAAAATGTATGTGGAAAATTTGTGCAAAAAACATTTCAAGTTCTGAAGAAACCTTCCAGTGGAGAATTCCTAGTGACCACGTTGTTGTCTTTTTGGTGCCAGGCAAAGTTGTTTCTATTGTCTTATGTCTCCTAATATATGAATCATTTTAATCAATCTGTTAAAACTCTTATTTTTAAGGAGGCCATACACATGTTTAAAGAACAATAAAATAAAAAGTAATTGTAAATGATAGGAAGATAAAGGATAAAATGTGAATACAAAAAGACTTAATAAGAATCTTTTACAGGAAAGCAAGTACCATATTTGCTTACAGTAACTTTAACAGATTATTTCCATTGTTTATGTTCTTCTTTGTATGGGAAAGGAATTGTTTCTCTGTCCATTATACCAGAAAAGTTTGATCTACCACAATATACCACTTTTAAGGACAGCAATGGTTAAAATATTTTTATTTTATATATATGTATTATATTCCATTTTTGCTTTTTGGTTTATTGCATGATTAGAAATGATTAGAAAACATTCTTTTGAATTTTCATGTATACTTTATTCATTCAGTGCTTTGGAGAGAATAAAAGCTGCAAAATATGTAAAGCCACATTGTATGTGCATATTGGCAAAATATCCTTCTGTCAGCAGCTCATATAATTCTGTATAAAACTGCTTTCTCTCACAGCAGAGCTTTTTCATTCCATTGAGAGAAAGGTTGGATTATTTCCAGTGTGCTGTTTCAAACCTTGGTGGATAAACAGACTCAGAGACCATGCCAGCAAAGTTAGCCATTCTTGATCTGAGTCTTAGAGCTTTGATTTGATTCTGATCCCTCACCGTACATTATGTGTCCAGAGATATGTGCATTTGAATTTTGGAGGTAGCCTGCTGATTTCTAAGTAAATAGGAATTTAGGCAAGCAACAGCTTTCTTATAATTATCTCATTATAAAGTGCCTTGCTAGGTCATACATTCAGAGTATGAACAATGAATGATTCTAGGACATAGGTTTGTAGGTAAAATTATCTACATTTGTATGATAATTTACATAAGTGCTGAGAAATTATTATTTTTACTTTATTCTGTCCAGAAACTAGAAATGTTAAATTGAAATTGTGTCAAAGAAATTGCAGTGCACTACAATGATACATTGTACTAGTCAAACATCTAGCTTAATTTTGCAATGTTGCATTGTTGTAAGACTAGAAACATAAAGAGCAAACATTCTAGCTTAATCTTAGGCAGGGCCACTGACTCCTAGGAAGTAAAATATGACAAGGGAATATTGTATTCTGATACATCCACTACTTACTTTTCTTCTTCTTACATTTTCCCTGATTGTATTGTATTTATGTTTATGATCCTATGCTCTTTAGAAGCTTATTAAAATTACAGCAATAACATGAAACAAGAGATAATATAGTGAGCAATTAATATGACAAAGTCAGATGTTGGCAAACACAATGGAGATTTCTTTGGAGTATAGAAAATCAGAATGAAAAGAAGTTAAATGGAATATTAGCACCTAAATTGTGGAAGCTTTTGAAACAAAGAGACACCAGAGTTGCCTGAATGCCAGTTGTCAATCAGAAAACATTGTGTGATGAGGCAGCAAAATGAGCAATAGCCAGTGGAATGACAGAGATCAGTAGACTTCTAGTACAGTTGTTAAAAGACAACCAGGTATCATGGTAACATTTGAACTGGTTATTTATTTTCAAACTGGGATGATCTGCATGAATGAGTCTTCTGAAGATTTTGCCTTCAGATGAGAATCACCAGAGCCATGGTATCAGTTGGATTAAATCTAAATGTCCATGAAGATTCTTAGCAATTCAGATCATGTTTGTCCCAAAGGTGTTTTTTCAAGAGGCAACTGGACTTTCTAGTTTTTTCTTTGAAGATATTTCGCTTCTCATCCAAGAAGTTTCTTCAGAACTGATGAGAAGTGAAACATCTTCAAAGAAAAAACAGATCTAAATGTTTTCCCAGCTCTGTTTATAACTCTTGAACTGAGGCAAAAAATTCTGGAAGAGCAAAGATGTACCTTGCAGGTGGAAGGAGAAGATCTTGCAGTGGAAATTGCTGGCATCCTCCTTAACTTGCATAACTGATGTAAAATTACTGAGAAGTGTCTCTGGTGATATTTTTACTACTATTAGTCATAGTACTAGTATTTGTACATGTACACTTACATTTGTAAATAGTGTGTTGTTGCAGTTTAGAAGATGTTCCATTGACAACATTTCAGGATGATTACTGGAACTGGCTATGACTAGTTTAATGAAAATAAGGACTAGGGGTGACATAGTATGACTGTAACCTTGTTGCTTGTATCCTAACTATTTTATTGACTGCTTCCTAGTATGATTTAATTACTTATTGTCCCCTATAACTATTATTAATTGATGTAACTTATGATTATTGGCTCTTGATGACTGTATCTTTTCTTTTATGTACACTGAGAGCATTTGCACCAAGACAAATTCCTTGTGTATCCAATCACACTTGGTCAATAAATAATTCTATTCTATTCTATTCTATTCTATTCCATTCCATTCTATTCCATTCTATTCTATTCTATTTTATATCAGTGATACAACATCTAAGAGGCTGCCACAAAGAAAAGGGAGTCAATCTATTCTCCAAAGCATCTGAAGGCAGGACAAGAAACTATGAATGGAAATTAATCAAGGAGAGAAGCAACCTAAAACTAAGGAGAAATCCCACTCCCAGTTTGTTGGCCTTAAACCTTGGACTCAGTGGTTAAATCACTGGTGATCTTGGTCTCAAACTCCTGATGTCAGATTCTGGAACTATTTGCAAAAAATAACTTTTTAATCTATGAGTTCAGTCTAGCTGAACATTTGAACCTGATGGTTAATGTCACTGTTCTCTCTCCTCTTTGGAGAAGCTTTATAGCTCCCTTTGCCTTAAGAAAGTTCAAAATATTCTCAAAGATCCATCTCATCCTGGGCACCCTTTTTTTGAACTATTACCATCTGNCACTGTGCGGGGTTGGTGTGGGGTTGCGGGTTTTCAGTTCAATGTGTGGAGTGTGAAGGATGTGTGTTTGTGTTTATTTTCATGGTCATGATGTGCACTGAAGATGATGTTTGATTTCGTTGTATGAGGTGCAATGACAATAAAGTAAACTAAACTTTAAAAATTATCAAATGAAGACTTACTGTAGAAACACCAAAGTTTCATTATGGCAATTAATATTGTAAATAGATGGTATGTCCGAGGGTTCACCATTATCATCATATCTACATACTACTCCATGGTTGATCCTGAGTGAAATATTTTTGTTATATCACAAAAAAGTGAAAAAAGTACCAGAATATACAGGTGATATTTTGTGCATTTGGGCCATTATCAACATCTTTAAGAGTTTCTGCAATATTTAAATAAACAAAATACAGTAATAACTGTATATAAAAATATAAACCACTTTTTCAGCATGTCCTCATCAAGAAACTACTTCATATAAATCACCAAAAAAGCCTAAAAACATTTATCAGTACCTTAGCTATGATTCAAATCACCAAGAAAAAATATCAGTCCTTGATAATAAGAAAGAAACTAAGTTCAGACACAATAAAAATGGAACATAAGGCATTGTAAAATAAAAATATAAAGGAATACTTCAAGAAAAAAAACTATACTTCAAAGCAAAGGCAAAACCCAAAATAAAAAACAATGATATATTGTGACAGTCACTGTGTCACATATAAATACACAATGGTATATACATGCATCAAAAGTTACCAAAGTACAATTTTGTCTAATAACAATGCATCACGGTGTGGTTCATAAATGCCATCAAAGTAGTATCCAAAAGACATAAGAATTGTCAGATTCCCAGGCCACTTTGCAATAAAGTGTATATTGTGGAAATGTGGTGAGGGCAAAAAAGACCAAGTTAAAATATCACAAAACCAAAGTAACCCGAAAAATAGAGTCCCTGAACATTGCATAAACTGCTTCTTGCAGACTTCCCTGGGAAAATATGAAAACTAACAATCTTTGAAGCCAATGAACAGAGAAGGAAGATTATGGAGGCAATCAAAATGGAAATCCCTGGCTCAAAAAAATTGAATGAAAAAAATGAAATAAAGTTTGGAAAATTATGGGAAGCAAGCTTCTTTCAGCAACAACAAAAAAATTGTGACGTTACAAATGATGACCCATCTTTACTTAAAAGACTATACATTTACTTTCTTGGGTGATGGTGTTTGGTTTACTGACAAATGTTCCTTTTTGTATATTTACAGTTGTATAGTTCATTTAAAATTGTAGTTTTAGATGACTGAAAATGGTCATTGAAGTAGAATAAACATGTAATAAATACTGTAAATAGTAAGAAAAACTTTATCAACTAAAGTGATATGAACACAAGTTGATCAGATATTGCTTCCAGTGTTAGAAAAATAAAAGAAGAAAAATTATAAATAGAAGCTTCCAGAATGTGATTAGCTTTCTAGCACTCAAATAACCTTTACTCCTGAAAAATCCAGTTTCTTAGATGAGAGTTATGTTTCTGTATGGTGCATACAAATAATTTTAAATTGCCATGTTCCTTTCCATCTGTATTTATGATTCAGGGAAGTAGTTGATTCTCGTCTGAAGCATTCAACTTTTCGGGTATAAATTGGCATCATTCAGAGTTTGAACTTTTTTTTTCCTTTATAGCTTCTATAAGGGGTCTCAAGTGCTGGCTTACATTATGAAGCGATATATATTTCTGTCTAATTGGTCCAATTGGATAGTTTCAGTTGAGAATCTGTTTTTATCTAACAGCATCATTTTGTATCAGTGGTAAACACAGCAGGTGGACAAAAAGTCTAGAAGATCTCATGAGAAAGGAGAGTTTTTAGAGAATTTTTATCTTCTTAAAAATCAAGCAATGAAATTCTAAAAATGGTTATAAGAAAGAATTATTTATACCTTGGAACAGAACAAGTATTCTACAATATTTTCATCCTCTGAGATTATAAATGTGCTGTGGTCTGTTAAATATGCCATGGGCAAATTGATAATAGTAGCCCATCTTGGGAATCTTAAACTGCTACACAATTCTTTTTTAATGTCCTGTAAGACAAACTGCAGCATTTTTATGACAATTTTGAATATCTTTCAGAAGATAAGAACTGTATGTGGCTTAAAAGTAAGTCGATTTTATTACATTCTGGGATGGCATTTCACAGAAGGTACTAATCTCTGTATTTGAATTTTAATAAAATAATTTCACCAGTTCCTTTAGGGTCTGCACTTCCCTCCCATCTTCAGTTGAAACATCATCCACAGAGCACACCTGAACTGATTCCTTTCGCCACCTAAGAATCCAAGAAACGTCCTTTCTTATTGTAACAATTATGACCTCATACAAGGTGAAAAATTCTAATGTACAACACTGTATCACAGGGGACACCAAGTAACTCCTTTCTCTAAGGATGTGAACAAATTAAATTTGTGCATTCCACTTGAATAGAGAAGTCCTGTCATGGGATATAAATATAAAATAGAAAGAAATGCCAAATGCACTGAAATGTTATCAGGCTCAGACAAGTATTCTAATTGTATGAGAGAGAAAAAGAACTGCAGTAACAAGGGCCCTTAATGCCTGCAGGCAAGTCTTTGATTTTGTACCTTTCCATCTTGTAGCTCTCTACACTGAATACCCTTTTCAGTTTAACTTAAAAGACCTCTAATAATTAAAAAAAAGAGTGGTGCTATCTTATTTAATACGAGCGTCAGTAATACATACCAATCAATGGTATTTTTTGTTCCTTCTAAAATAGAAAATATGTTCACTGGCAGAGTGGAATATCAGCCTTGTTGGTTTTATAAAGGCCAGTTAATGTTTTCATATTCAAATGTACAAATGGCTTTAAATAATTGTAAAACTGTCCATGTTTAATTTGAATAGTGTTACACTGACTTTATTAAATAAGAAGTTTGCACTGTACACTTGTACTTCAAAAACTAGCAAACATGAGTAGAAGCCATAGATCTCAGCAAATCATCTTCTTATACAAGTGTTTTTCAAGTATTGGGATTCTTTAATTGATTTTCTTAATCAATAATTTCATCATTGCTTTTATTGCATACTGTGCAGATTAGGTATAGAGCTAGATGGCCTTATTTTTTAAAATGAAAATGAAATTTCTCCTAGGGATAAGATAAAGATAACTTCTATTGTTACTTTTCTGGGTGAACAATTAAAATGGAATTCTGATGCTCATTCTCAAAAAATGCATGTATCATGTAGCTTTCATGGTCGTCTAAAAAGAACAATCTTTTTGTCCCCATGCATACTAATAATCACACTACATGTATAATAAAACAAATAATTTACTTTAAAAAGATATTTCCAATGAGAAAATATTTAGGTTTATAGTACATGGAGAAGATAATTTATTCACTCTGATTATATCAGGATAAATATTCTGAATATAATTTTTGCAGGATATTATAGACTTGGTAGTATAATTTAAATAGATACTTTTACTTCTTCCAGGAATGTGTGCAAAGTAAAAATGAATTTCTTTGCTATTGGCCATTTTTCCAGTTCTGCTTAGTGGACAAGGCTGCTTACATTTTTTTAAGTATCTAAATTACTTTCATGTAATTACATTAATTAGCTAGATTAATGTAGCGTAGCTAGATTCTTATACCAATATTGTGGAAGGACTCATTGGGTGAAAGGACAAGACATTCTTATACTTTTAGAGTTGTGTAGAAGAGAAATGTTTATTAAAGATACACTTTTATATACACAGCAAAAGTTAGACTTTGAAAAGCAGGATAGGAAGAATATTGATGTTTTTAAACTTTAGTGTTGAAGAAAATTCCTGAGAACACCATAGTACAGAATACAAACAAATGGTCATTAATAAATCAACATGGGATTCTTACTAGAAGCACAACTGACTGAATTCAAATTATACAAGTAGTCCTCAACGTATGACACAAATGAGCCCAACATTTCTGTTGTTAAGTGAGACAAATGTTAAGTGAACTTTGCCCCATTTTATGACCTTTTTTGCCACAATTGTTAAGTGAATCACTGCACTTGTTAAATTAGCAACACGTTTGTTAAGTGAATCTTCCCCATTGACTTGTCTTGTGAACGTCAGAAAAGGGCATCACACTATCCCAGAAAACATGACTCAGTTGCCAAGCATCTGAATTTTGATCAGGTGATGCTGCAACAGACATAATGTGGAAAACTGTTATAAGTCAATGCAGTCATAAGTTACAGTGCCATTGTAACTTTAAATGGTCATTAAATGAACTATTGTAAATCAAGGATTACTGTATGATTTCAGACACCTTACGTAGACTTAGATATCTGGAGAATGTTCTAATGCTGAAAAAGGTGGGAGGAAAGAAAAGAATAGGATGACCAGCATCAAGGTGGATGGACAATCAGTTACAATGTTGATGGGCATGCCATTGGAAGACCTAGAAGATCAGATTAGAGGCTTCTCATCATGGAACAAATTTATCTATGCATTTCATTAAGAATTAACATCAGTTTAATGGCACACAATCAATATATATAAACTTTGCATCTAATAATCCACAAAAAACTCTTAAATTAAACTGATTTTATATATTGTACCAAGTCCCAATGTACTTTGAACTTAGTTTAATATTATATATGAGCCAAGCCATACAATAAACCATGATTAAACTATGTGTGAACCCTATTTAAATGTCTGAATGATGCACTAATGAGAAAAAAAATAAGGATAAGTCCCAAACAGAAGCATAAATTTTCTCCAATCCTTTCCCTCTAAAACTATTTTGTTCTGAATTATTTTTTAAGCAAATGAAATGAGTCAGAACATGAAGGAATGTGATTACTGTCATTTCCAATTACTAACTTTTCAGCATGTATTATTTACACTCCTGCTTGGTAATTCATTAGAGGCTGTAAAATAAATCACTAAGCCTTTTCTTCCTTTGCACAGAAAAAAGATATAGTAATAAAATTTAGCACCTAGAGATGAAATATGTAAAATAATGTTGAAAACTCATGAAATTGGTATGCAGAGAAAAAGATTTTTGTGAGATTTAACTGGGCATATAGATTAATCAATATTACATTTATTTCAAAGTTTTGTTAATGTATATATTTTACTGAAATTGTTAAGGTATTTATACATGTGCATATGGACACTCAGATGCATTTCACATTTTTAAGCAGTCCTGCTGCTCCTAACAGAAATATAAAAGAGAGAGAGAAATAATCTATCATGTTATATATCTTCTTTTAACTCTTTCAACTAAGAAACATGTTAACAGAATACTGTGAAGATTTTCTCTTTTTTTCATTTAGACCACTGTACATCTCAGTGATACTGCTTACAAATAAAGGTTCTTAGTGAAGTTGTACAAATCTAAAAGCATGAAATGATTACTACACTAATACCTCACCTTGTGTATTCGTTTTATTCTGACACCAGATGGCACTATTCACACAGCTCATATTGTCATAAAGTGTCGTTTAGGTACTTACACCCTATTTCCTAGGGCCTGGTGGAAATGGTAGATTCCCATGGATCTTCTTTCAAGAATCTCATAAACTTTCAAAAGAACAATATGTCACCGCTAAACAAACATATAGATGTTGATATGAACATTTTATGTAATTAGTCAAACTTTTCTTGAAATTCTTGGCTCAGCATTACTAATTTTCTGAAACCATACATGGTTCTCTGCTGTATCATATGAAAAACAACTTTGCATTTAGATATAAAATATGCTCAATTTGAATGAACATAGACTTTCTTATTAAATTTTGTTTTAAGACTTTTGCAAAAAATGGGATCATGCATTTTGTTCTTTATTTTAGTTTTGAAATAAGAAAACCAATATATTCTAACGTAGAATTCAGTGTAAAAATCACTGAAACATGCAAAGCAATTACATAATACACCATTATCCATATACAGCATGCATTTAGCTTTAAAGTAAAAGTAAAGGTTTGCCTTGTCCAGTCATGCCCACTCTAGGTGCTCATCCCCATTTAATTTAAAGCAATGATGGGAAATTTGAAGCCAACTAGATTTTTGAATTATAGCTGCCAACATCCTTCATCAATGGTATCTTTCACAACTAGAAATCCATAGCTTCCTTCTTCCATAACTTAGATACTAATGTTTGTAGAAGGATGAATAAGTAGACCACTATAAAGGTCCCATTTAATATGACAAAAATATATATGATTATTTCAGCATACTGTTGGTGTGAAATGACTTTTTAAGTCATAGTGGGACAGTCTTCCAAACTCTCATACTATAATATACACTTTCCTAATATATGGCTATTTTTGCCTATATTAACTAACATATAAGCTCATACAAAATACTGCATGCATAGGATCTTCTGAAAATTGACATTCACTGATATAGTGAAACATTAGCAAGTAGACTTTGGATCTCTTTCACTTTTCAAATATAAAATGAAACATAGATTGTAGTAGCTAAATATCTGCACTGATTTACTGTTTGGAACTCAACTATTTCAAATTAACTATTTACAGAATACAGAATAAACAGAGTTGTAAGCAACCTAGGAAGTCTTCTAGTCCAATCCTATATTTCAAACAAATGGCTGTCCAGTCTTTTTTAAAAAAAATCTCTAGTGATGAAGCATCCACAACTTCCACAGATTAATTGTTCTCATTGACAGGAAATTTCTCCATAATCCTAAATTAGATCTCTCTTTCTTAAGCTTCCATCCTTTACTTCCTGTCTTAACTACAGGTGCTTCAGATCACCTCCTTTCTGTGATAGCCCCTCAAATATTAGAAAACTGTTACCCCTTCTCTTCATTAGATTAGACAGTCTCATAACCATTCATTGTATGGTCTAGCCTCCAGTTTCATAAATATCATTACAATGATCTTCGTTGCTCTTCTCTTCACTCTTTCTAGAGTCTCAACATCTTTTTTTGTGTCATGCTGACTAAAACTGGATGCAGTGTTTCAAGTTTGGCACACTATAAAGCAGTACTAACATTTCACATTATCCTGATGCTGTCCCTCTGTTGGTGCAGCCTAGCACAGCACTGGCCTTTTAGCTGTGGCTAAATTACATTTCTCTTTATTTCTTTAGATTAATGAAATCTTGCTGGATTAAATACAGACAACATTAGCTTACCAAAAAATGCCAAAAGAAGTTATTCAAGATAAATAATTTGGATTTCTTTTTGTAAAAAGCAGCTGAATGTTTGGATGTCAAGTGATCTTACTAGGGGCTGTTCTTGATTTAATCTGCTACAAATAATTAGTTACAAAAGCCAGACAAGGAAAATTATATGAAAGCAACGTTAAGAGAAATAACTTTGACCTCATAATATTTTCTGGCTACATTTCTAATTTGCAACAGCAATCACAGCTGTACAATTTCCAGACATTACTCATAGTTCATAATAGTTTCTGATCCAAAAGAGAGGTGTCAAACAGATTATTCAGACTTCATCAACTGTAAGGTCTCCTTTCAGCTTGAGGAACTTAGTAGATTTATATCTGATATCTGTTTGTTATTTATTACTCATGAAGTTCCTATACAAAGCTCAGGGGAAAGACAGAGAGATCTAAGAGAAATCCTTCAGATAGATTGGGAAGGTTAGATCTGAAGTAACTCAGAAACTATCGCTTATGAGCTGATTCATGGACTTACTGTCTTAATGATAAATTGCATTTCTACCAGTTGATAATAAACAATGTTCATAATAAAGGATTATCTGAAAAACTATATAAATTGAACAACATTCTTATAAAGGCCATTAAATATCATTAGTGGCTAACAGATATTTCACATTAGAAAAGTCCTTTTCTTTAAGAATCAAGTAGAAATAAGATACAATATGAAACCAAATTATTATCTATTTAAAAAAGATTTTTGATATACTGGCCTTCCAAAGACTGTAGTTTGATTTAGTAAACTAGGAGCTAGATTAAACACTATAATTCCATCTGTGGCAGTTTTAAGGTTCAGTTGTATTCATCTTCATAAATATAAAAAGTACATCACTCAGATAGCTAAAATGTATAATTGCCACGAGCTGTGCCATACTCATTGAGGAATTAATATGGAAAAGGAAAAATTTGCAACAGAATATAGAAAAATTGAAATACTGAGGCATTTTTTGTGAAGCTTGACAAAATAGAGAAAAACAAAAAAAGCTTTAAAATATATTCAGTGTCCTCAGAGTCATAAATTCTGATAAGCTTATTCTAGATTAAATTTAATTTCTTGACAAATAATGAAGTTTACTGGTCTAAACTTGTCTTTGTTTGAATGCTAGCCATAGCAAAAGGAAGCCAATGGAAGTAAAATAAAACATCCTATGTTCAGGGGGATGAATGTTTCTGATGGGAAAAAAACCATTCTTCATATGGATCAAAATTCAGAAAAAGGATTGTTATTCAACATGTTGATAAATCAGATTAGGATAAAGGAAAATACTATATATCTTAAAATGACTTCAGTAAGAATGTTTAGACTTGGCAACATAATACTTACCTTTAGCTCGGAAGAATTCCAGAAATGTCTCTCTGTAATGAACAGTTGGTACTCTTTAACAGCTAAAATTTAATTTTAACTGGTCTTTAGTTAACAAACAAAATGAAACAATAAAAGATATTAATACTTACTATAGAGGCAGAATTTTATATTTTTAAGCAAGCAGAAAGCTTGTTCAGACAAGTTCATTTTCCCAGTTTTAGAATAAAAGGTGCTTCTTTTTCTTTTTTGTAAATATTTTTAAACAATATTGGTAAACTCTTTTTTAAAAATTGTTAGATGTGTTCAACAAAATAAATTTAAACCCATAATGTCTATGAATGTTAAACATCAGTGATTTAGTTGATTAAAGAATCAGCATTGTCTCCCAGGGAATGATAAATATTCACAGTATTCAAGGGAAATATGCTTCATCAAACCCCAAGATAAGTTTGAAAAATATGCATTCTTGAAAGCATTTCTTTTCATTTTTTAAATCATTCCAAACGATATATTTACATTCTAGCCTTAACTTATCATGATTTTATACCTCATTCCTGGGCTTTTCTCCAAGTTCAATTTTCTTACACAGTAGTTTGTAGCACAGATGGAAAAAGTGGTAAATTATATGGCCTCTTTACTTTTTAAAAATACATTCATACATTTTTTATCATGCCTCTCCACCTGTTTGATTTATTTCATATATTTTCTGTGTAACCTAATATTCACATAACAGTGTTTTTTATTCAATATTATATGACTGAAACCTGGCTATGTCCTTACTTCTTACCTATTTTTGAATTATTTTTGATCTAGCTTTCACTTATATCTATTTTTTCATGACAAGTGAAAATACAAAGTTGAACTTAGTTATACTGTAGCTGTGTAAGTTGTTTATGGTTGATTCAAGTTACTTTTTAACCAAAAGCAAACACAGTTTAACCACACAAGGGTAAGAATCCAACAAAAATGAAGGGATACGTAAGCCTGGGAAAAAAAACCCACAGGTCCATTTTCCGCTGCCAATTGTTTTAATAAATAAATTTGCTGCAATGGAACTTGTTTTTATTACTCTCTGAAATATTAAAGGTTTTTTTTTCTTGTGATAATGAAAGAGTTCTAACACCTTTACTTTTATTTATTTTCTTAAACCCTGAGGCATTATATTCAGTATTACAAGAAACAATCCATTCGTTTGACAGTTTCCTTTCTTCATTGCCCAGTTATCCCATCATCAGAATGGATAGGAAATCATTTCTGGAGAGCTGAAACAGACAATGTCACCATATTTTGTGTTTCACTTCCAATTTGGAAGCTTGGAATAAAACTCTTCTAATTCAGATCACCAATACGAAAGAATGACAGCTCTTGTTCTATTACAGCATTCATGTAAGGGTACATCTAAAAAGGGGGAAAGTTAAAACAAAATTTAAATCTGTATACTATAGTTGCATATAGTGCATTTTTATGCTTTAACACTTTTAATTAAACTTTATATGTGAATATATTAGAGAAAGTGAGAGAAATAGGCAGATGCATACATCTAAGAAGACTTCTCAATAGGAAGGAAAATGTTTAACAATTATGTTTCTGGAACAAAGATGGAAGTCAAATTGTTCAGTGAAAAGATATAATAGCTTAAATTCTAAACTGAATATTCTGCAAAATATCTCAGTCCACATATGATTTTCTCAAGTTGCTTTAGAAACAGGTCAGTCTAAGTATAGAACAGGAGCAACATAAACTTAAACAACAACTCTAAATGCAGACCATGCCCTTTGATACCCTGTAGGAAAAACAAAGTTGGAATTATTTTTAAAATTATAGAGAAACTTACTTGTCAAACTTCAGGAATGTCAAAATGAAATGAAAGACATTGCACAGGCAACAACTAACATAGCCTGTGAATAAGCAGACATGAGACCTTTATCCTAATTCATACTTTCCTAGTGATAAGGACTAAAAAATAAGCTTGAAATGTGTATTTAAAAGAAAGGCTTATAATCTAGCAGTCTACAGGATATTATTGGTTAAAGGTCTTTTTTTAAAGAAAATTAGACTTCATAGTTACCAAGTGAAATTTATAGCTAGTGGATCTGATGCTAACAATAAATATTAACCTTGTCACCTATTTCCTTAGACTGACAATCTTCTCGTAAGTGTATCTAATCAAACTTGTCTAATCACACTTATGTCTAATCACACTTATTAGAATTATTTATTTATTATTAAGTATGTTTAGATACCAGCTCCTCTGAAACATTGCTTTAAAATATATAGCCTATGTGGATGAACCGGTTTGTATAGATTAGGGCACTAAGCTAGAAATCCGTCTCCAGATTTCTCACTTGGTGCCTTCATATGCTCACTTCCACATAATTGTTATGTGAATAGTTTCCCTCTTGGACATGAAACCAATTGGATGATTTTCAATATTATTTTCTCTCAAGTCTAGAAAAAGACAGAAGCAAACCATTTGCCAATAAAATCTTGCCAAGACAACGACAAGTAATAGCAGTTGCCAGGAGCCAACATTGATTTGAAAGCACATACATGCGTACAGAAGCTACACATGTATATAGAATGTATATATATTTATGTGTGGAATGTGTATGTGTGTGTCTATTATTCATATAAGAATATGAATCACACACATGCATACATATTCAGATGTAAAAAAGGATCAATTAGGAATTGGAATAATTGTTTTAGGGGACTTTAACCCTTCTTCCTCTCTTGCTGGGCTTTGACCCATATTTTTCATAATTTCTCCTGCTGAGTTTATGTGTTTCAGTAAATAACTGGGGCAATGAAAATTGCACGCAAGTGGAGACTGGGAAAGTCATACATGCATATTTAGACCAATCCAAAGTACTCATCCACATTTAATATTACCCATAAACAAATAACTGGATAAAAGTAATTTAAGAGAACAAATGTAAAAACTTTTTATCTTTTGCTTTCATTCAGAATTATATTTCATGTTTATTTCATCTGGCAACTAATATAAAATATTATTCTATTCATTTTGGTTTAATACAATTTGTAAATCTAGTGAATACATTTTTCAACATTTTTCAGTTATTAAACATTTGTCTGCTTGATGTTAAGAAATCATTTACTTTTCTCCTTTTTATTGGCCTCCCTTGTCCTAAATCAATATTCAAAATTCCATACCATGCTTCCTCTTTATCCACTTTCTCATTTTCAGATTATGCTTTTAAAATTAATTCTGAATTTATTTTTTTCAGGATCTGCCTGCTATTCTCTCTTATTTATTATAGTTCAATGTTGGTTTAAGCAGGCAAAGGAAATAAGGCAGTTTTGAGTTGACAGTATTTTTATTGCTTGCCTTGTCTTCTTTTTTGAAGGAATAGAAACCCATATCTTAATGTCTGACTCTTTGTTTCAGAAACCGTACTGTTATTCTATGTCTAAAATAAACCTGACCCTTTATCTAATAAAAGAAGACCCTTTGACTGTATCCAGCAGTCTGGATATATGAGACAACCTGCCTACTGAGCAGTAATTTGTTCCTTTGTGCTCTGGGTCCTGATCCTTGGATAGGCCATTTAACAAGCAATGCCAACATTATTTTCTGTTGCCACACTCAGACAAATGAGTTGCCATGGGATAGAGAAACTGAACCATAGAAAGAGGTGAGACACAGAGCTGCAGGATATCTACTCTTTGCCCTCACCATTCTTCAGCTCACTGTGCTGCCTGCCAGCCTTCTAAAACTGAACTCCATGTTTACCATTCCTTCAAGAAAAACAAGATAAACCTCAATGTGCTCTCTCAAATGGGGCTCTTGTTGAATAAGTTAGATACTAAACAACTTTGTTTCCACTTTATATAGCTTAATATGAGATGTTATAACAGCAATCTAAAAGTGTATTTCCTTTTAAAACAAATATTCACATTTCCTTGCAATATCTGGTAAAATTTTAGTTACTCCTTTTTCCTTAAAGCATTCTTAACATTTGTGCATATCCCACTCTGGTGCTTTCAAGATGTATTAGAGCATTACAATATTATTCCCTAACTAGCTTGGCTCCTGCACTTGTATTTCAACATGACTATAACCAAGTGGATTACAGAAGGTAATACAAATATTAGTAATTGATGACTAAGGCAGAAATATATGCATCTTCTTAAGATACTAAATACACTAAAAGTAATAGGTAACACCAAATAATATATACAGAGTTAGGATACAGATTCTAAAACCCAGGATTACACAATCATATAAGATGATGTATGAATCTCATTAATTTATAAAGATTATCTGATCCTCATAAAAAGAGTTGATACATCAAAGTATTTAATAAAATAAGTATATAATATCTCTATATCCAAGTGTGCAGAATAAGTGTTCCATAGTTCTTGTTTTGAAGAGCATGTAGAACATTTGCACAAATGCACACCAATTAAATTAGAAATATATTAGTTGTGTGATACAGTGAAAGGATAATAAGAGAGACAAAATGCAAGATGCAGAAACTGAAGTTACAAGTGCATTTTAAATCAGAGTCCTTTTTCATTAGAATCAGCTCCATTTATTTTCTAACATATACAAACTAGTGAGCCATATGTTTAATGGTTTTTAGTGTCCACATAGGTGCTTCAAAAACATATCAAAGTAATACCAGATTAAGTTATTCAGAAACAGTTTATTCTTTCCAAAACTATTCATCACAAGCGTTTTTTGCATGTAAGATACACACACACAAACATATGCGTGTTTATATTATAAACACACACACAAACATATGTGTGTGTTCATATAAGATATTATAGTGTAATATGTCTATAAAAATGATTAATGTCACTCCTGAAATAAAACTATATATTTCATTACATTGACATTTAATCCCATGTTTTCAGAAACATGATATAAATTAATCCTATTGCATCAAAATATGTCAAGTCATAGTCACATTAATACTGATTCTAATCTATAGACCCTTTTTTTCTTTTAATATTACTTTTGTTTTATCAAAATCTATGTTTAATGGCACAGAGACCCATCACAATAACAACTTCCCATGAAAAGTAATCAAACAGTACATGAATTATGTGAAATGTGAAAACTATTGTGAAGGAATAATGTAGTTGTGATTGAACAATGCAGTTAGGACAATGGTGCAGGCATTCCAGTGAAACACATAAAGTCATTAATACATCCAAAAGATACCAGATGGGAATTTCATTATTGCATCTCAATTTCTCTAATTTGTAAGTGGGGATTTTTTTCAGTGTGCTTTGTACCAAACAAAGATTTACCATTTTTAGTACACATATGAGGCTAAAATATATATTTATTTTATGTGATAAAAATACAAATAAATGAATACATCTAGTTGTTATAATTATTTCATGGCAGCACATGATGTCTGATGCTTCCCAGCATGGCTCATTTGCAATATTTAGTACTACTGTGTTGACATTCTGCCAGGAACTTGCTGATAGTTATAAGGACTTTTGTTGCTGAATTTGATTTGCCTCAAAGCAGGTCACAAGTTTCAGTCACAGTTCAACAGATCATCAAGATTTCATTGTTTGAGTTAGCCTTTTTTCTCCTTAGCTTGTTTACCAAGCTGCAAACCCAGAGTTTGGTTTCAGAGGGAAACATGAAGGAAAGGCACAAGAAAGCAACCTGCTGCTAATAACTTCATTCCAATTCTGACACAGCTGCACTTGAATGACAGCAATTTCTATGCTTATAAAATACATGTAGTTCTTTAGAAGAACAAAGATTAACTGTTGCTTCTGGAGTTTGATTTTTCATTTATTTCTGTCATATTTGTAATTAAGAGATACAACTGACACAAAATGTGTTAAATGTGACTAAGAACAAATTGCAGATAATAATGTTGATATGAGTGAAACTGACAGAACACAAACACA